>PVIH01009190.1:0-38069 GCA_004025045.1 Sigmodon hispidus | reverse complement strand
GAGAGAGAGAGAGAGAGAGAGAGAGAGAGAGAGAGAGAGAGAATGTGCAGGAATGTCATGCCCTCATGCCCTAGGTTGGTAGGAAGCTACTCCTCTCCCTTGGAAACATGGTACCCTTTAAAGTCTGCCCTGGTGGACTGTGACCTGGGAAATGCAATCTTGGGTGGACTCCTGCTTCCACACAGCCAGGCTCTTTCCAAGGCTCACTCAACCTCGTAAGCCCCTCCTCCTCCGCCCCTCCCATCCCTTTTCTCTCTCTGTCACTCCCTCTGTTGAGAACTGAAGGCAGGGTCTTCTGAAGTGTCTTGCAGTGAGCTGCTGCTTGGGGCTCTGGCAGCTTTCCTAGATCTTGGGAGACTGATGCACAACAGACCCAGAGCTGCTTATGTAGAAGTGATAACTCTGCTTCATGTAAAGAGGGTGAGAAGGAAGGAAGGGAGGGAAAGGAAGGGGGGGGGGCACCTAGGCTGTAGGCAGCCTCAGGCATTTCTAGAAGCTGGCCTATGCTGTGGCTGAAGGAAAACATCCACAAGTCACCCTAGGTTCCTGCAGAGGTAGAACAGCCTGACGGGAGCTTATATGAGACGTGACAAAACTCTCGAGCACAACTGTGACCTTGAGTGAGAGTTGACCAAAGGAGCAGCAGGATACAACTGCAGCACCAATGACTTCAGACACCATAATTTTAAGCATGTTTAAGTGGTTGCTGGAATACAAATGTGAGTAAGAAACAACACTACCAAGTTTTAACAGAGGTTTGATTTGTTTGTTTGTGTTTTAGAATTAAATTAAGTATCTAGAAGTAAAAATTACAGTTATTAAAAAATCTCCCTTGGCAAGTTAATTCCTGGCAATGGAAACTGATTGGAATAGATATGAAGAAGGCACTGAGAACAGAATAAAAGAGAGGGGAGCACACTCAGACAACGGGGTGCTGCCATAGCCACTGCACAAGTTATTGGGGTGCAAAGGCCTGAACTTTACAGAATCTTCCCAGAAAAAAATGTACAAATTCTCCAGGGCAGGAAGCAGGACTATTTCCAGTCTGTGTAATTAAAAGTAAATCCACTCTTGGGCTAGTTATAGAAAAATGCAAACTCTCAAAGAGAAGGCAAATCTAAGAGAGCCAGACCTGAGTAACCTGTGACTACTTCTCCAGAGGAACCACGAAGTCCAGACCAGCACACTCCAGCCTGCACAGAGGGGTGTCCAGTCAGCAGGGCAATCAGACACTCAAGAAAAATGGGCTTTAACTGTGCTCACAATCCTGCCCAAAAAGGTATGTGGTGGGAATGCAGAGAGCTTCTCACCCCTTACTCTGGGGGAAAGAAAACAGTGACCATTAACATGAATTTTACATTCAACATAAACAATAAACTCCAAGAACATTGACTTAAAGTGCAGAAACGCACCAAGTGGCCAAAGCAACGAAGGGCTACTCAAGGCTCACACCGTTCAGAAGACAGAAGACGAGAAATCTACACACTGCTGTGATCACAGTGTCGTGATGAGCTAATTCATCAGCTACAGACTACCAAAAAGATTTGTAAATACTAGTAGAACACTGGGCCAGCAAAATGGTTCAGAGAAAAAATGGCACTTGTCTCCAAGCCTGACTTTCCTGAGTTCAATCCCTGGAGCCCACAGAGTAGAAACAGAAATAACTCCTGAGAGCTATCCTTTGACCACCCCCCACCACCACACATGGTAAATTTAAAAAAAGAAGAAAAAATGTTCTAACTCAGTGGAACATTATTTTCAAGAAATTATTCTAAAACAACACAAAAAGACAGCAAACGGTAAATTATAAAGTATTGGAAACAGCTATAAGATTTTACAGCATAATCAAAGTTCCAATCCACTAAAAAGATACAGAAATCCCTTTTAAGACATTTTTATTTCATTTAATTTGAGATGCATCTTGCTATGGCGCCCCTCTGCTCTCAATCCACCCTCCTGCCTCTGCTTCCCAGGTACTAGGACTACAGGTGTGTGTCTCCACACTTACCTATCTGTTTGCTAAAATTGTAACCAAATGTGTCAGAGTACCACTGAGACACACACCCCCTTTCATTCACTGAGATTCAATAGGAAAACTTAAGGCTAAACAAGAATTGAACACAATTTTTCTTAAACATAAATATAACATATAAAGAGTCGTAAAGTGCCAAAAACCTTAATCTAAATCTTGGCAAACAATCAAATTTTATTTTTCACAAACATTTCAACTATGAGAAACAGATTCTGCAACAGCATTATAATGTCTGAAAAACACCAGTAAAGACTAAGAGACTTGGGAAATCTTCAAAGATTTCCTCTAAAGGGCCCGGCAAACAGCTGACCATGGAAAGAAGTCTCATATCGCAGAGTGATGATGCACTTACTTAATCATCTAATACCAACAAGATGGTCCTACCCACAGGCACAGCATGAACAGAGGCAGATGCTAGCTCATACTCTCTAGTATCACAGGTGCCAATGGTCTGTCCCAAAGCATTAGGGCAGTCCAAGAAAGGATCACACCAGAGTGAGGAAGCCATTCAGCTGGGCAGACAGCACTAGGACCTATAGACATATTTTCAAGACAAACGTGCTCCGTTTTTAAAATGGCCATTTAGTAAGATGGACCAACAGTGGATTGTTTACTGTATACACAGGATTTTACAACACTATTCCTGGGTGATTTATTGGAAATATGGCACCTACTCTGACAGACTCCATATCCATCCACAATGAGTGTGCTGAGATTCTGTGCTGACAGGTCCGCAGTGATGACACTCCCTCCTCTCCACAGAAAATGCTGCTCCCCAAGGAAGCTAAGAGACAGTCCACAGGGGTAGAAGAGCATTTTCCTGCTGCTCTGAAGGGCTGCTTTTCTAGAGTGGAGATGTAGTGGGATTATATTGTTGTATTATCAATAATTGTCCCACCTACTAGCTTAATAAAAATGCTGATTGGCAAAAATCAGACAGGAAGTGTGGGCGGGGCTACTAGACTAAGAAAACTCTGGGAACAGGAAGAACAGGGCAGAGATGCCAGAGAAGCCAGAGAGACACCACAGAGACAGAAGAGGGAAGAAGCTGAAATGCTGCTCTGAAAAAGGTACTGAGCCACATGGCTGAACAAGATGGATTAGTTTAAGAGCAAGTGCTGGGGGCTGGAGAGATGGCTCAGCGGTTAAGAGCACCGTCTGCTCTTCCAGAGGACCCTGGTTCAATTCCCAGCACCCACATGGCAGCTAACAACTGTCTGTAGTTCCAGTTCCAGGCAAACACCAAGGCAAATAAATAAATAAATAAATAAATAAATAAATAAATAAATAAGGTTAAAAAAAAAAGAGCAAGTGCTAGCTAGCAATATGCCAGAGCCATAGGCTGATCAGCATAAAATTAATATAAGCATCTATGTGTTTCAGTGGGACTGCGGGTCTGTGGGTCAGAACTTCAGGGCTAGGCCAGAAAGGCCAGGCCGGAAACTTAATACAACAAGGAGAAGCCCAGGCCTCCATCTCCTTTCCTCCAGCAATGCATAGCCTTGGGTCTATAAGCACAGGCAAAACAGTGTCCTCCACTTGGGGTTTGCCACTTGGTCTAAGAGGTGACTGTGCCTTCTTCTCTAGTCCCACCTCACAGGGACAGCTGTCCCTGTGGATCCCTGGAGCTGTGCTGGGTGCTCTGTGAAAAGGCCTTGGGTCACTTGTCACAGGTGATGTGCTCTGCTGACACGCCCTGGGTGAGCAGCTTCTTAAGTTGCTCAGAGCTGGAGAGATAGCTCAATACTTACTGTTCTTGAAAAAACCTAAGTTTGGTTTCCAGCACCCAAAGGGGCCCACTTACAACTGCCTATGACTTCAGGGGATCTATGCCCTTTTCTAGCAATTATTGTGTATGCATGCACACACAAACACACACACATAAAAATAAATCTTAAAAAAATAGGTAAAAAATAAGTCTTAGTTGTCTTAACAAGAACAAAAATATAAGCATAGGTAAGGTTTAAAGTAACAGAATGGAATACGGGGGTGGGGAGGGTGTGGAATAGCAGCTGTATTTAGACTTAAGATGCTGACAGCGGGGGCTGGAGAGATGGCTCAGCGGTTAAGAGCACTGTCTGCTCTTCCAGAGGACCTGGGTTCGATTCCCAGCACCCACATGGCAGCTAACAACTGTCTGTAGTTCCAGTTCCAGGCAAACACCAAGGCAAATAAATAAATAAATAAATAAAGTTTAAAAAAAAAAAAAAAAAAAAGATGCTGACAGCACTGGCTTATCAACAGTCTGAAACTCCTCTTGAGTCACATCTTATACTTTTAGCAATACCATAGGAGTCACCTGGGAGAACAAGATGACAATAGGATTATAAAACAAATATTACAATTATACATTAAAATTTTTACTCTATAGAAACGCTATCAATATCCCAACAGAGCTGTCTGATTTCTCTGAAAAGATGAATCCTACCAATTGCTGAGCCCAAATCTTCAGTCCACCTGATGCTTCCACTCAAGTGGCATGTCCCATTTATACCAGCTGTGTATTGTTTAGGTTATATACCGATTTAAAATACAAAACAGAAGTGTCTGTAAAAATGAAGTACAATATTCTTAAAAGCCTCAATAATAACAAGCTATTTAAAAAAAAAAAAATCCAGCGTACTTAGAAGGCCCCAAAACAAAAGAAAACAAAGCATACAGGGCAGGTGGCACAAAACCACAGCCTGCACATTCAGGCTGGGCATACCCTCCTAGACTCACTGCAAGTAAACTGGAAACATGGACCCTGTGCATGGGAAGTTATGGAAGACGGGGAGTGCAGGACTCTGTAGGATGTCCTGACCCTATCACAGATAGACAGCAGCATAAAGGTTATGAGAGATGGCTGAGCAGGCACTCTCAGAACCACTTGCAGAAGTCAGCAGGCCCACAACAGCCTCTAACTCTAGCTCCAGTGGAAACACAATGCCCCTGGCCTCCATGCACAGACCCTCACACAGCCACACACACATATACATAATTTAAAAATAAATAATAACAACTGACATGAACACACTTTACCTACAACAGAGGCTTTGTATGAGTCACCAAACACTTGGCAAACACTAATGTTTATGGGACAAGGGACAACCTGCTCATGATTGACAGCCCTTCTTAAATAGCTGACCAGCCTTAGCTGGGGAGTCAGGGCTTACATGTCTCCTGAGTGCGTGGGTTGACTTGGGTGGGACTCCATCTGAACCCACTTGTGTCTTATAGAACCTTGGCAAAGTAATGCAACCTCTATTAATGAGTAATGACTCAGTAAGACAGCCATCTTATGTGTGAGCCCCCAGGACTATAGAGAAGACAGAGAAGTGACGAACCTCATTGCTTAGCAGATCAGCTGAGTGGAACAAGCAAAAACAAGTATAACTGCTCTGGCCCACCCCACCACCCTCCCAGCCTTTCCTGAAACTGCTGTCCCTGGTCATTCCTGATAGTCTCAGCCACAGGACATCTTTGAAGCTTGACTCCAGGTCCTAATCTAGTGATAACCTACGAAGGCCTGGAGAAGTCAAGTAGTGGCAGCAGGTACTCACAGCCTCCTGTCACAAACAGAGGCTGCCCTGCCTCCTCCAGGCTTCTGCTTCCAGACATGACCCAATGAAATGTGTCTCCACCTACCCAGGCTCCAAGAATGGCCTCTAATAGGAGCTGCAGTGCCCAGGGCCCCATTCTCGGAATCCAGAGTCCCTATTTCTCTAGACCTGCAGAACATCTGGGAAAGAATGGGTCAAGAAATAGACAAATTCAACCAAGAAGCAGCACAGGTTGGCATCTAAAAGGTTTCTCTCTGCAGCAACAGAAACATCTCAGTAAAGTGCTTATGTTGTTGCAACATGAAGACCTGAGTCTGAGGTGCCCAGAGGTGGAGAGGTAGACACAGATAAATAAACGCTGAGGTTTGCTCTACTTGGTAAGCTCTAGGTCTAGCCTATAACAGAGAGTCTTCTTCCCTGCTTCTCCAGGGCCTCCCCCTGAACACAAAGCAGAAATGTTAGAACTCTAGCTCTGAGGCTTCCAGCCCTAACTTTCCATGCACAGGCTGGCCTACTCTCCCAGGAGGAAGGAGGGTGTCAGATGGTTCTCTCCCTCAGGTGAGCCTGATTCAAGGAGCCCTGGCTGGCTACTGGAAAGGTTTGACCACCTAGAAACCGAGTATGTGTGGGATGCAAACGTCTCCAGAGAACAGAGCAGACCAAGAGTGTGACTGCTTCACTTGCAACGGTATCCCAGGCCCTGATATCTGACCTGGCCTGATGGAGATAACATGCCCAGGACAGGAGCGATCCAGCCTCAGCCCCAGTCAAATGAAGCAACCTGGAACCTGAAGCAGCGGAGACTGACACAGAGGTTGGTACAAACATCTGGCTGCTCTCTAGAGCAGACCTCAATGGCTATAACAGGACAGTGGTATCCACAAAATGTCAAACTATTTGCTCTTTGGAGAGTGTTCCTGTTATAGAGAAATGGGTTCACAGCAGGAGCAGAAACATCAAACCTAAAGATGAGGTTTTAAACTGACATCAGAGCTCTATCCTGGCACTTGGCCATGTCAGAAATTAATTAACACCTTTGCCCAAAAAAAAAAAAAAAAAAAAAAATCACACCTTCATTCTTTGAAAATCTAACGATCTGCAGACTGTCATGTTTAGGTTTCTACTATTTTTCCTCAGGCAGAAAACCAAAATACCCTCTTACAAAAATACCCACTTCACACAATTTACACATAAAAACATCTTAGTTTTCTCAGTAAATACTGAGGGAAGTTGTTCCATTGGGTACAAAGAGGGTGCACAGGGCAGCCATCAAAAATGTCCAGTTGGCTATCAAAGGAAACAAATTGTATTTCTGGCTTCCAGTCATCAGCTGTATGTCCATAGGCAAGCTATTCTGGCAAGTTTGTAGGCCTTGGCAAAATGTAGGCAAGTCTCAATCTCTGGGAACTTTGGAAAAGATGGAAAGGAAAAATGAGTGTCCTTGCCCCATTCCTGAGACAGGCAAATACCAAAAGGAACAGGTCATAAGAAGGTCTAGTAACTAACGTACCCATAGGTCTGTGAGGGCACCACAGCACAAGACAGCATGGGAGGAAGCAGCAAGACAGCCTCGCACAGAGATGGGAAGCGTGGCTCTGTGTCACAATAGACACCAAGGTTACAGCTCGTATGTATGGGAACCACCATCTACCCACACCTGAATAGGGAGCCTCATGCTCGCTGTGCTCTGCTGCAGTTTGTAGCTCATAGCTCATCCTTCACAAGCATCTTTTGCTAAAGAGAGAGAAAAGCAGCATAAACCTTAACTTTCCACATATTCCATGGGTCATCACCCTTTTTTTTTTTTTTTGTAATCTCTTTAAAACAGAAAAATAGCCAGACAGTGGTGGCATATGCTTTTAATCCCAGCACTTGGAAGGCAAAGGAGGAGAATCTGTGAGTTTGGGGACAGCCTGACCTACAGGTAAGTTCCAGGTCAGCCAAAGCTATACGGATAACCTGTCTGAAAAACAAAAACAAAAAGTAGAAAAATAAAGTTGGGTAAAGGTACTTTCTACCAAATCTGCTCAGCAGAGTTCAGTCTCGAGGAGCCACATGATGGGAACAGAGTACAGTTTCCCACAGATTGTCCTCTGACCTATACACACACACACCACAGCAATTGTACACAGACACACATACACACATTCATACATAAACGTGCACAAAATAAATAAATGTAAAATTTTAAAATAAAATAGAAAGGGGAAGTGATGCTGCGGCTGATTACGTTGTGGTTTTTCACATTGCTGAGGAAAGGAGACATGCTCCCCAGATGGTCAGTCTTATACAACAAAATCCCATTCAGCCTACTTAGCATTTTCACATGGCAAAGTCTATTCATGTCATCCTTTCTCTTCACACATTTTATATTGTTACCACATCCACAAATGGGTCAGGAAAGCTGCAAAGAACGTGGGCCTGAAACAAGACTGAGCACAGGGTAGAAAGTGCATAGTGGTTCAGCTTCTCACCTCAAGACAAGTGGGTGGGAGGCACAGAAAGAAAATCAAAAACCAGAGACAAAACAGTTCCTTCAAAGACTCACCTGCAAAGCCCTGCTTCCTCCAATCAGACCCAGCCCCTGACAGTTCACTTAGCTATGAACCCCCAAGATGTTAGTAAACTCATAATGCAGCCTCCTCAGCCAGCTGGGAACCATACCTCTAACAGGTGAGTGAGCTTGGAAGACAGTCTCATAAGCAAACTGTCACCAGGAGACAATGACCTGCTTTTGCCCCCATGATCACAACTTAGTTATATCTATTTTGGCCCATGTGAAATCACAGTTTGGCTCACACTCATGCTAGAAGTCCACTTGGTAACTGGAAAGGTAAGAAAACTACATTTCTCTTTTTACACAAAGGTGCCCCTGGTCTAGGGGCACACGCATATACACACACACTGCAGTTAGCAGTTCTGGACATTAGCAGCCAGAGCATACGTCCTTGAAAAGGGAGGACTGCAGACAGATCTGAGATGGACTGGCTTGTGTGCACATTACAGAAGGATTACATCCTCACAAAGAAGCAAAAGCATGAGAAGGAAGCAGGGCACACCTCCTCAGAAACAGCCACATAGGAAAAGCTCAGCACTGGGCATCCAGCAGTGTGGGAGAAAGCCTGGACCACAGCAAAGCCCCATGCATGCCCCTCGTGTAGCCAATTCCAAAACACTGTTCATTCACTAAGCTGTCACACAATGTGAGTAAAATTTATCCTTGCCCATCTCAATATCCCAAATTAAAATTCTATGCTGAAATTTGATTTCAAAATAAATCATCTAAATTTTCTATATTCCTTTAAAAAACATACTGCTTATTTCAAATCTCTATAGATGAGTCAAAAAGAAAAAAGAAACATATCAACACATCCTCTTAAAAGAAAAAGGGATTGGTCCTTAGCCTTTCTGCTGCACCAGAACCAGGCTATTGACCGGGTTCCTTGGAATCTATATGTAACCTGTATGTAACAATAAAATCCTCATGGCCCCCCAAAAAAGAGAAAAGAGATTCAGCCAGAAACCCCTGTGCATCATAAAAGGCCACTTATTAAGGATACAAGTGGTTATGAGAAGGTCCAGTTAAGATCCAGAGTGCTGCTGGAAGGAAGCAGAAGTGTCACGTTCAGCACAACAGCCTAGAGGAACAGCACTGTAAGGACAGTCATGGCAATAAGGACCCAGTCTATGACCCTTATTGACAGTAAACACCCCCATCCTTCTGTGCCAGTCAGGAAGGACTCGCCCTGTGCAGGAGCCCTTTCTAGTGGGTCAACACTGCCTCACACTGGGGATCCCACACATGATCCTGGGGACTGGGATGGAGTGGGGAGACAGCAGTCAAGAATGAAATCTGTTCTCTCTGGCCTAAGGTCTGAAGCAAAGAGACCTGTCACAGGCTCCCAACAGATGGCTTTTCGTCTTCTCTCTTCCCTTCCACACTGTGTACCTCAATTCCCTCCAGTTTAACCTTAGAGCTGACTACTAACGTGTCTACCACTCACCCCAGAGTGGCACAGGCTGCAAAACCAGCTTCTGGCTGGTGTGTACTCTGATGAGACAGAACCAAAGGCCACACTGCCCAGGGAACAGCTGCTGAAGTGTGTCCTCCAAAGCTGCACTTCACAGGACTCCTCTGCTATTCACAGTGATGCCAGGAAGACCCAGCTGCTGCCCATTAACACTTCCCAGCATAGGAACAAGGGAACTTGCAGGTGTCCCAACCTTCTCACTGAGGAAAAGACTGTGGCTGCCCACTAATGAGCCCAGTGTCCCTCACTCCCCAGGCCACATGCAGAGGTTATAAAGAAATAATCGCCTCCAGGGCAAGCCCTGATTATTCTCAACAGCACCTGCCCAAAGAAACAAGAGAAGTAGCCAGCACACCTACAGCTTGATCAGCCTTCAGGTGCTTTTCATTATTATGGCTATTTACTGCACTTTACAGGCATTCCACCCCAGTTAGTCTTCCACCATGTCTACAGTTCTCACTCAAAGTCATACAACACATTCAAGCCGTGCCAGGGTGCACAATCCCAGGAGCCCAGCTGCCCCTGACCTGTGCTCCCTTTTTGTCATATGGGGGCTGGGTAGGTAACTAGGTTAGGTTGACCTGGGTAGAGGCTTACTCCCTTCACACCTCCTGAGGTGCAACAAGTCAATCAGAACAGCTAGCCAGATAATCCTCTGAATGACTGACATCTTGGCACTCACAGTCCATCATCCATGAAGCTGCTCTTTCTGTGAGCAGTTTGTGTGTATATGTGTTTGTATGTGTATCTGTGTGTATGAATGTCTGTATGTGTGTCTCAGTGTGTATGTGTATGCATGTATATCTGTGCATGCATCTGCATCTGCAAAAACAAACAATAACATCCACTAAAGGAGCACTAGTTACATTACATTACATTAGTGTGAGGGTACCTCACACTACCACAGCATGTGTAGGGAATAGTGACTAGACGAAGAAATCCCACCCTAAGATGGGCTCTGAAAATCCACCCTGGCTCTTGAGACCAGAGCCAGTGAAAGAAACACACCCTAGCCCTGAGCCCAGAGCAGGTCAAAAAAAAAAAAAAAAAAAAAAATCAACCTGGATCTAAGACCTGAGTCAGTAAAATACTTTATTCCTGAACCCAGAACCAAAAAGAAATGTGCCCTGACTCTGAAACCAGCACCAAAGAAACACACTTTGGCCCTGGAACCAGAGCCAATGAAAGAAATGTGCCCTGGCTCTGAAATTGGAGCCCAAAAGAGCCAGTGAAAGAAACACATTATGGCCCTGAAACCAAAAACCAAATCAGGGAAAATAAGTAAATAAAATTTTTAAAAAAGGGGGAAAGATCTGACCAATCCCCACCCTGGAAGTCTCTCTAGAAAGTTTTACCCCCCCCCAAGAAGCCCTATATAAGTCCTGAGCCCACAGCCCGTTCCCTGCTGCCTTTTCCCACCCAGGGCTGAGGCAGCCACACTCTCCTGGACCCTTCTCTCCCAATAAGTCCCTTGAATGAGGTTTGGGTTCTTTTGCAGGAGCAGCAGAGCCTGAGACCAGCTAAGGGGGCAAAGCTATAACCCTCTCGCCACCTAGGGGACCTTCCCTGGCTGGGCTGAGATGTTACATTCCCTGAACAGAGGAGCAACACGCAGGGAAGGGGAAGGGAAGCCTTCACCCGCCACAGTAGCAACTTTGCAGGGGAGGCCCTCCCTTGCCCGATCAGAGTTATTAAAGCTAGGGAAGCCTTTCCCTGAAGCAGGGCTGTAAGCTGCTGCCTAGGCTCACTGTGGCCTGTGTATTCATTGGCTCCCTAATGCCTGAATACTATCTACAGAGCTGTAACACTCAGTATTCATTGCCTTCCGAATGCCTGAATACTTTTCAATTGAAGCTGAATGCTCAGTATGCCTGGGCTCCTGACTGCCAGGATCCCTTTCCATCTGAGCTGTACTGGGCTGCACAAATACCTACATATGGCCACCTTGGAACAAGTTGGGCTGTCCAGCCAGCCAGGGACTCTGTAGCCACATGTAGCAGAGACCTCAGCCTATCATCAGAAAAACCTGTGGTTACAGGAACACTGGGGAAAGGGGAGGCCCCAGACACAGAGCCAAAATCTGGAACTCCAACCTGTGACAGACAGAACAGCCACTTGATTCCCAGCACTCAAACTCACGGGACCCCAAAAGGTTGTTCTTCTGTTTTAAAAATGTCAACTTCATAAATAAATAAAAATCAGAAGTGTTTTTTAAAAAGGAATTTCAAGAGTGCTGCCTTTGTGCACACATCATGTGGACTGTGTGATGGCCTACCATGAGCCTCCAGCTATCAGGGTCTGCCCTTTAGAAAGTTAGCGGACATACAGCCCAGAAGATGCAGGACACATACACACCTTAGGGTAAAAAGAGCAAGGAAAACCACTCTGACCCTGACTTGACCCCCAGGACCAATGCTTAAAACTACACCAATCCCTGAGGAGCTTGCCACAGTCAGGCTGCAGAATCCCACCAATGCCTGAGATCCTTGAGCTCAAAATACCACCAATCCCTGAGCTTTCCCCAGAATCAGACCACCAAAATCCACAAATCCAAAACCACCCTGAACCCCACCCCCAAGAAATCCTATATAAGGTCTGTACCCTGTTCAGTTTGCTGCTGTTTCTCACTCAAGGCAGCCACCCTCGTGGATTTCTCTTCCTAATAAATCTCTTGAGTGAGGTTTGTTGTGCAGTGTATCATTTCGCCAGAGCAGAGCCCAGCAGAACTGCAACACTTTGATTGGAAAATTTTCTCACTGGCAGAGCACAGTTGTTACACTCTGGGGGACCTAAGCAGAGCTATAACAACTTTCCTGGGGAAACTCTGCCTGCCAGAACAGCTGTTACACTTGAACTGGGAAAACCCCTCCCTAGACCTGGCTGTAAACTGCTAAGCTTACGGTGACTTTGGGGTACCCCTTGGCTCCTGACTGCCAGGATACCTTTCCATCTGAGCTGCAATGCTTACACAAACCACCAGAATCAGCTTCCTATCAGGCACAGAAAACCTATGATCACTATGTTCAATGCTGTTTTAGTCTGCTTCCAGGGGATATCTGTTTCCATCTCAAAAGTACCTGGCCATTTTCCTAAACATCCATAAAGGCAGTTCTTTGGAAAGTGGGGCATCTTTTATTCAGAGGGCCCCACAGCACCTAAACCAGTGACTGACAGACACTGTGTATATATGTCATAAAGTCATCCTAGTGGCCCTTTGGAGCTGAGTGACTGTGGGAGTCTGAATTAAAAAAGATTACCACCCCCACCCCATTGGCTCATATATTTAAGTGACTCCTCTTTAGTCAACGAGGAATAGAACTCTTTGAAAGGATTAGAAGGACTAAGAGATGTGGCCTTGGAGAAAGTGTGTCACAGGAGGTGGCCTTTGAGGTGTCAGAACCCCATGCCAGCTCGAGCGTGTGTGCTCGCTCTCTCTCTCTCTCTCTCTCTCTCTCTCTCTCTCTCTCTCTCCCTCCCTCCCTCCCTCTCTCGCTCTCTCCTTACAGATCAGAATTAGCAGTTTCAGCTATTACTCTAACACCTACCTGCATGCTGTGCACCATGATGATAATGAACTAAAGTCCTGAAACTGTAAGCAAGCCCCCAGTCAAATGCTTTCCTTCATGACAGTTGCCTTGGTCAGGGTGTGTCTTTGCAGCAACAGAACCATGGCTAAGACAGTGCCCAATCTCATTTACCACACATTCAGACCACAGTGCAGTTTGAGGGCGGTCCATTAGCAAGGAGCAGGCTGAAGCTGCCCTGACTCAAGTCTAGTTACCAGGGCCCACCCCTCTCTTCCTCTGGACCAGGGCTGTAGTGGTGCAGGAAATCTGCACTCGAGGCTTTGGAACGAGAGAGCATTGGGCAGTCCTAGCTTAGCTCTAGACTGCAGGAAGGTGATGAATATATTGCTCACACACAGAGACTTGCTGAGAAGGCAGCCTGCCTCACTGATAGACTTTGAAGAAGTAAAGGCATGCTGGAGTCTCCCACAGTCCCCACACTTGCTAGCAGAAGCTGAGACCAGCTGCCTCTGGCTTTCCTGGAAGAAAGAAAAAAGAGAGGCCCTCATGCCCACGCTGAAGATTTCTCTCTTCCCCAAGTCTGCTCTAGCACCAGCTCCTCCCTCGCTCGCTCGCTCGCTCGCTCGCTCTCCTCTCCTCTCCATTCCCAGGACCCTGCTCGGTCTCCTCTTTTCTCCCTACTCTCAGAAGGCGTTCCCAAGCATGTGAGACCTTTCCCACCATCCTGACTGTCAGTCAAATGGACCCTCTTCCCCACTCAGCCTGCCTGTAAGACGTGGATTAGAGACTGGTAGGTGGGGTATGCTACAGGGAGCAGCTGAGCCCAAGATCAGACCACAGGTGGCAGAGGCTGCCTGTGACCTTGAAATGTCACTTACATGTTAAGGAGGAGGTTTGTTCTTGAGCACTGTTAACTAGCTCAGAGGTCCTCAAAATTAGAAAGCAACTCAACACTAATTGCCCCCAGGATATTTTTGTTTTACTAACAGTTTTGTACATTTACATACAAAATAATGGTTTCAGTATGCATTCCGTACATACATACTCTGTTTTCACTTGTCCTCTCCTTGACTCCCTTCCTGTCTCCCGGCTGGACATGGACTATGGAACTAGAAATGAGATCATGAAAAGAGAAGAAATTTCAGATGAGGGGAGAGAGGCACACATGAGACATCAACACCAAGTTTGAAGTGCATGCTGGGAGGACTCTCAGTTTCAGGACAAGTGATCCCAACTCTCCCAGTCACGGGGCAGAGAAATAGATGACTGTACAACACCAAATGTCACTGCTGAAGAGGTCTGCCCCCTACTCTGCCATGGTGCTTGCAGGGTTCCTCAGCTTCTCTGCTGGTTGTCAGGTAAACAACAGTTACTAAGGAGGTAAGTGGGGAGGGGGGAGGACTTCCAATAACAAAGTCAGACATCACTGTGGTCCTTAAAGAGGCAGAATAAAACTGTTGCTAGGCAACAACCTGGATACCCTCTGGTGGACTCAGGTATCTGCTGTGTGACCTGCCAGCTGCACTGTCAGAAGGTGGCATGGACCTGACTTGCACCCAAATGTGCGGATCGCAGATGGGGTGACCCTTTACTATCTGAGAGAAAAGGCTTTTCTGAGAACACAGCCAGACACCATGACACAGGAAAGCACATGTCAGCTTCAAATACTAACCTCAGAAAGTAGACATCTCACACAAAAGCTGCAACAGGAGATATACACAGAGAGTGGGGGGATATTGTCTCACATGTGATTCAGTCGCCCTCACATTGGTTCTTGCACACACTCAGAACAGCCTATCCCAGTGGCTACCATGAGATTCTCCAGGATAGCCTATGTGAAGGCACAAGTCCATGCCATCCTGCTTTAGAGTAACAAATGTTTCCTCCAAGTGCCCTTCACCTCATCTGACTAGCATAGTACTTCCCTGGGCTGACATCTATGCTCCGCTGAGTGTTCTGGGGACTAACTTGTCCCTCATTACTCTGTTCCTCCCTGTCTCTGTCTTCAGGGAGTCCCAAGCAAACCTCTGCTGCCCTATCATTCCGCTCTTGGGTTTACTGCCCCTCTCTCTCTCTCTCAGTCACTCTGCTGTGGTTTTCAAACAAAGAACGCCAGTCTCAAGAGTGTTTGTTCTCTATGTCCTCATGACAGACGGATGTGATCCAAAGACCTAGAATGAGCGAGCATACTTTTAGGGACCCTGACAACGAGGGTGCATAATGGCAAAGGAAGAGGTGAGCAGCAAGTCCAGAACCTCACTAACTTCAGCCCTTTCCAGCTTCTTGATCCAGGCTCTCCTGAAATCCCCTGGAATTCTTCCAGGCTTCCTCAGTTTCCTCCTCTGCTTGCAAATACTGACATAGTCAGTACCTGATCTCCATGAACACCAGGTTGAATTTCATGGCTCTTCTGTACAGAAGCACCAGGCATCCTCTTCAGCTTCCCAGCTGGGCTCATATGGGCTCAAGTGCAATGAGAGGTGCCATATGCAATTCACACCCTCTGTCCCCAGGCTCTCCAACCAGTAAACATGGCTCATCACACATCAAATCCTGACCTTGTCTTGAACCTCAAATTCTCTCACACCAGACATTCACAATAAATTGTGCCATTTCTCATTGCCTCCATATCTACCATCCTATATCAAGCCTCCATCCCCACTCACAAGGAGCCACAATGTCCCTGCTTACTCTATTCAACCTAGGATATCAACCCTCTGACCACATGTTGTCTCTCTGGGCCTCAGAATATACAGCATATTTCATTATTTGTTTTGTGTAACAAGTCCTTTCATACTGTTCTTATAACAACAGGCTTGGAGCTGGGAGAAAACATGCCACTCGCTGATCCTCATTCTAATGAAGTTCCATGACTAAAGGCCCTTGCCAGCTCAGAGCATAGTCCTCAGGTCTAGAACACCGCCTGACTCTCGAGCCCTCACCAAATCCTCAGTAGCTGGTGAATGCATGATGCTGACATACATGAAAAATACAAAAAAAAAAAAATTGAGATGCAAAAACATACTTTAAAAACAAAAAATCACAAAATTGATGGTTTCTTTACATGATATTTCATCCCAAGATGGCAGACTGGTATGAGAGGCTGGAATTGAGGCTATTGAATGTTCCCAGGCATGGAAGCTGTATGTGGACTGGTGCCTTTTTTTTTTTTTTTAATATACACCAACCACAGTTTCTCCCCCCACTCCCTACCAACCTCCTATTCACTCTTCAAAGAGGGTAAGGCCTCCCATGGGGAGTCAACAAAGTTTGGCATATCAAGCTGAGGCAGAACCAAGCCCCTCCACCCTGCACTGAGGCTGGGCAAGGTATACCTCTGCTGCAGGACTATGCTCTTGTCACTGTAAATTCTGATTTAATAAAATGCTGATTGGTCAGAAGCTAGACAGGAAGTAGAGGCAGGGTAACCAGACTAGGAGAATTCTGGGAAACAGAAGAGCAAAGCAGGAGTCATCCTCCAAACTCAGAGAAAGGAAGATGGGAATGCTGTTCTGAGCAAAGGTACCAAGCCACATGGCTCAACATGAATAAGCACTATGGGTTAGTTTAAGAGTAAGAGTTAGTAAGTAATATGCTTGAGCTACTGGACTGGCAGTTACTATAAAATTAAGTCTCAGAGTCAATTATTTGGGAAGTGGCTGCTGAGTATTTGGAAGTTTCTGGACAAAACAAAACTTCTTACTACATCCCAAAAAGCCAGTTTATGCACTAAGGATAAATCCTGGTCGCACTACTATGGGCCCCACAAACTGCTCAAGCCATACAACTGTCTTCCACATTCAGAGGGCCAAGTTAGGTCCCAAGTATAGTGTTCTTTAAGAGTCTTTCCCAGAAATAATAGGTCTGACTATTTCCTGAAGTCCTATGATGTCTACCAAAAAAAAAAAAAAAATGTTTGCAAATAAAGCTATAGTTTAATACCAGCAAATGTCTGATTTGTACGTCTGTCTTAAACATGTATACCCAGGATCATGATAAAAAGTCATGAGTGGGAAAGTTGAGAAATTTAATCCACCAGATCCCATTGATAGCAACCCCATGTGTTCACAAGTGTAACAGGTGTTCCTGTCACAGCCTCACAGGAGACAGCTACACAGGAACCTACCTGTCTGCACAATCTATGGGCCAGGGATGAGCAGGCTAGCTCCTGCTCACACTTCTGAGAGATCCTTCACCTTGGGCAGTGACCAGAATATGTGCTGAACACTGAAAAGCCAGTGTCCACATGATGAACAAAGTTCATACACTGGCTGCCAGAACCCACAACAGTAGAGACAATATAGGATGGGGTGAGAGTTCAGAGCAGCATCACTATACTCACTTAGAGGGTAAGAGCTCAGGTGTTTGTAATTAGGATTCACACCAGTGCAAACTGGAATGCTGTACCATGTGCCTAGTACACAGCTTTCATTACATACCTGAATGCCTTTCTGTATCAGTGTGCTGGGCACTGAACACCTACAGCTCCATCCAAGCTGCCTGTTTCAAAAGTCATCTAGGATGTGCTAGGTGCTGAATGCTATGGTGTAGATCAAACCACACTATAAAAGTGATCCTATATGTTTTAAAGACCCTTTATTTAAATGTAATGCACAGCTCCTAAGACAATGGTTTTAAAAGCAACTAGAATTGTCCATCTATTCACTATGAGCAAGAAACGTACTTGAAACACACACGAAGCGATTCAATGAGTCTGTGAATGAGGAATGGCCCCAGCATCTTGTCTATCTTCTTCTTATAATCTGTATAACAGATCTGCAGATTATGATCATTTTAGAACACAGAATTATCACATTCAAAGACATAACTGGTTACTGAAAAGAGCATAAGCCAGACACAGGCACATGCCCTCAGGCAACATCACACAGGCAGAAGTGTCACAATGCTTTCCTACTGACCCAGAGCTGGTTGTGGGCTGCACTTGGGCACTACAGTCCATACTGTCCTGTAGCCACACTCCTGGCCTACATAAGAAATCTTACATCAAGACTTGTCACTTCTGGCTACATTGGAGAGGTTGCTGTACCAATAGGTAGGTCTATCTGAGAGTATCCCGATCAAGAAGAAGCCAGCACAAAAGGATCACAGGACCCTTGTGACTGAAACTAGCCCAGCAAGCAGTTGGTCATTTGTACATTTCCATTACAGGTTCATTATCTGTAACTTACATGGTAGACAAAAATATCTTGTGCCTTCTAGATCTAGTTCTTCTACTGCATTGACCAAGCTGTGGAAGACAGCAGCCCTGTCTTCACATCTGGTTCACATCTCTTTAATTCCTCTTCTTTCTGTATAGAATAATTCTAAGGCTGGAGAGGCTAAGAAATGTTCCCCAAGGTTTTGAGCCACACGTTTGAACTGTCATCCAAATCCAGGGGTGTCTAACACTTGTACTTTTTCTGATTCTTGCAGCCATGTGATGAATTGGGGAAACAGACAGCATAGAGCCCTGGGGCCCTCCACAATGACACTAAGCTGACTGAAACAATGGCAATGCCATAACAGATTCAAGTACTCCTGAAAAGCTAATGTTTAAGACAGAGAAGGGAATATTTTTCTCCACCCCCTAAAAAAGCCAAAATAGGCATCATATTAATGACTTGATCTAGAAAACAAAATTAGGGGCTGGAGAGATGGCTCAGCGGTTAAGAGCACCGTCTGCTCTTCCAGAGGACCCGGGTTCGATTCCCAGCACCCACATGGCAGCTAACAACTGTCTGTAGTTCCAGTTCCAGTCAAACACCAAGGCAAATAAATAAATAAATAAATAAAATTAAAAAAAAAAAACAAAATTATTAGTTGAAATAAAATAAGCTGATGTTTCCACATTAATCAGGACAAGCCAGTCTAAAGCAACAGTACTGAACACCTAGCTGAAGCACTGGCTTCATTCCACAGTGCATCCCATCGTCTCCTCTCACATCACCACAGAGCCACCTTTACGGAATGGCCATGCCCAGCACTATGGACTGATAACATCATTTGCCATGGGTTAACCTCAATAATAATATCTGCACCACTACAGTCTTCCAAGTGCTTCTTCCACAACCCCTGGATCTGAGGTTGGTTGCTGTGAGTTATCTGTACACAGTGTAAAGATGTATTTATGTGATTGTGTAATAAAAAGCTGAAAGGCCAATAGCTAGGCAGCAGGTATAGGACTTCCAGTGACAAAGAGGAAGTAGAGACTCAGAACATGATGGACATACAAAATAGGAGAGAGAAAAATCTACGTGATAGAACATAGATTAATTTTTTTAATGGGTTAGTTTTAAGTTGTAAGAACTGGTGGAATAAGCCTAAGCTAAGGCCGAGCTTTTTATAATTAATAGTAAGTCTCCATGTTGTTATTTGTAAGCTGGCAGCCCAAAAGGAAGTCCGGTTATAGATGGTCCAGAAGGAAAGAGGACAATGAGTGCTTGTCTACAGCAAGACTCTGGGTGGATTCAGGAAGTACTGGTAAAGAGTAGCACTGAATGGGGTTTGGCAAAACCAACAAAGGGTCCTATGTAGGTAATAAATACCCAGAGAATAACCAGCTTGCCATCAGACACAACCATCAGAGACTCTCCTACATGTGTCCACATTCTAACTACCCTGTGAAGAACACACTGAATGAGGTCCAGTGATCTCATCCAAATTCTTTCTTAGCACTACCAATTTCTATGAAAAAATGAAATGAAATCAGCCTTTGGAAGATGTCATTTCCAAGAAAAAGGCTGAGGCCTGCTCTCACTTGGAAGGCCAGGTCCACTAAGTCTGCTTTGAATAGCCAGGGAGCTCTGGGGTACAAGCACACACTCTGGGGTTTGAGACTCTGTTTCAGTGAGATGTGGTATATAACAACAGACACCCATCCCTTTCCCAGTCCTCCCGTCATTAACAAGCACAAAGCTTCACCCAAGAACAAGCCACAGGATCCGTAGGAGTGACAGGACTTCCCAAACCAGGCTGCTAAACCTGAGACCTTTCCCTCCTTCCACAGAGGAGGTCAGGGTAATCACCAAGTGGAGGGTAATAGCTGGGAACTGACAAGGGGCCAGAACTACTAACACTATTAACACCTAGTTAATAGATCAGAATTGTGTTAGCTGGAAATAAACAACTTTGGGAAGACAGGCCTGGTCTTGCAACATTGGGCTAACAGTTCAAGGTTCTTCCTCCCAGTTCAGACTGACTACATGTGAGCTCAGGTGACAAAGCAGGAGATGCAGTACAGACACAGTCATGGTGCCAAGGGAGAGAAGATAATACTGTGTATCTTCTCATGTTTGACTCTACTGTTTATACTACCCTGGGCCTCAGCTGTGGCAGGTGTTTTTATTAGTACACAGGGGAATAAGAACAAATGGGTCAAGGGGCCAGGAGGTGGGGCTGCACGCTAATTAGGACATGACAGGACCACAGGAAGGCTTGGGGAGAGGAAGCTGCCAGATGCAGTGAGGCAGAATGTAGAAGACTTTTTAATGGGGCTCCTGAGCCTGCACACACTGCAGCAAAAATCTCCAGAGTGTAATGAACTCGACACACTGTGTATAGAATACTCCCTCAGTGGCCTGAGGTTTCCAAGCCATTTGAAAGCCTCTCAGCACAGAGCAAGAGAAACTTCCTGAACTCGTGGCTCTAGTGTGCAAGGGTATCACTGGCAAGATCACAGGCCCTGCTAATTTTTATGACAGTGGCAAAGCACACACAATGCCACCCTAAAGCAAATGAGGAGCTGACTTTAAAAGCAAAAGGTAAAATTTGAAACTTAATTTTGAGTCTCCCTGAGCTGTTTGTAGAAAACTGTCTTCCAAGTAAGTCAGTGTCACAGTGGGCTGCACATGCTATGCAAAGTAACCTGCAGGCCCACAGCTTCCAACAGTTGAAAGGTGCCCACACTGCTCCAAATTCAACATCAGCTGATCGATCACACACAGTCACCACCACCAGCCTTCTCTTCACGGTTCACTCTACTTATCCTGGAATTCCATCCTAGAATCACTGACAACACACCAGAAGGCAGTGTTCATCATGATGGTCACTAGGGAACTCCCAGCCCTTGGCCTGGAGTCAACATTTGACCTCTGAGTACCCATCCTGACTAATCCTTCCCACCACCTTCCAGGCAAAGGAGGCCAGAGTTTGACACAAGCTGGCCTACTGAAGTGGGAAGACAGATTTAACAGCCAGGAACAAGGTAGGAGGAGGAAAGCTTGGGGAGCCACAGCAAAGGACTTAGGCCCTGTGACCCAGTTCCTTTCCCTGCCACATGCTATGAACAAAGGCAGTCTCAGCCAGTCTGGCTGCTGTTACCGTCACTACAGTTTTATAGAAGGTCCCCCGTTTGGGAGCTTACAAAGCTTGATATTGAATGAATGTATTTTTGCTTTCAGACACAATCCATAAAATATGAGCCCAAGAACTTTGGAGCTCTTTGGAGGAAGGTGATGGAGGAAAGGGGCTGGGGGCATGTTACAGAGAGGAATGCTGTGGTCCTCACAGGCCAAAACCATAGATGAATGAGACTAAAGACTGACACCTTGCCTGGTGTACAGAGATAGCCAACAGGCCAGAATAAAACTCCTCTTCACCAGCCTCTTCTCATCAGCTCTGATGTGCACCAAAGACTAGGCTTGATTTCACGGATCTAGCCTGAATCTTGCTGTAGGGACTGACTAGCAACTCTTCAGGTGGATGCCAAGGGGCCAAGCTGAGGCCTTGGACAGAGCACATGGGAGAAAATGTGCTCTGCCTGGTAGGGAAATAAGGAAAGGACAGGCCTGCCTAGTCTGCATAAACCTGGAGTCTCAGTTCCCAGGTATCACAGCAAGAGCTCCAGTGGTCCCCATGCACAGCTTCAAGGAGGGAATCCTGCCTGTCCCAGGTGCACACAACCCACTCCCAGACATCCCAGGAGGTCCCAGGAGGAGCACTGGACACAGTATTTCATCAGCACCGTGCACTGTCAGCTCCCATACTTCTCATGTCCTGAGGATGCAGTGCTGACATGATCTACACTCTTCCTGACATTTCTTTCACCTTCTTCTGCTGAAAAATGCATGCTGGTTCTCACGTGGAATGCTCTTTCCTAAGCAGAGGCAGGAGATGGATGCTGGCAACATTCTTATCTGCTGCCACTTGCTGCACTTCCGCAGCCATGAATGGAGCTCAGCAAGTCGTCATTTACAAAGAACACTTAAAAGCTTCTAATTTACCAACTTTCTGCCACAGTTCTCCATAGGGAACAGCTGTTATTTTTAATAACATATCCACCTTTTGTTCTTCCTGAAATCCAGTGGTCCTCAGCTTCACAGTACTGCCTATGCTATTTCTGCTGCTTTGTGTGACAGGCAGAAAGGCCTGAGGAGGAGGGTTTGGTTCGGACTAGGGATACTCTTGGTGATCTTGTGCTGTGACTGTTTCTCTTCCTGAACCTTCCCCTATCCCTCACCAGTCCCCTGGAAACACAGACCTAATCCCAAAGTTCTTGGATCTGAGTTCCGATGAGGTCCAACACCTACACTGCCTGCCCTGGATCATGCCCAGTCTCACACTATGAAGGTCTCCAACCCTGCATTGCCTGCCCTGGCTCCCTTCACAGTAGCCAGCCTTACAATAACTTGACTACATGCCTGAGGTACTCACCAAACTGTCAGTCAGCCTCCTTCTATCCACAGCAACAACAGCAAAGTCTGTCACTCACTCCTCTGGCAAGCTGCCCGGCCACGTCCACATAGCACTTCCCTCTGTATGACAGGTACTTATACACCTCTACCATTATTACTCCCGCCATCCTCACACCCTAACCACATCCACTACCACCTCCCACCATCTTACCACTACTATCCCTGCCATCACTACCTCTACTGTGAATAAAAATGGTCCCCACAGGTCTATAGGGAGTGGCACTAATAGGAGATGTGGCCTGCTGGAGGAAGTGCATCACTAGGAGGTGGTTGGTCTCTGGGGTCTCAGAAGCTTAAGGCCCAGGATGTCACGGTCACTTCCTGTTGTCTGAGGATCCCTCTAGCACCGTCCGCCTACATGTCGCCACGATCCCTGCCATGATAATGGACTAAACCTCTGAACCATAAGCCAGCCCCAATGACATGTTTTCCTTTATAAGAGTTGGTCATGGTGTCTTCATAACAATAAAACCCTAACTAACACCTACCAACACCGTTACTAGCACCACCACCACCATGACTCTACCCAATCCTCACCACCTTGCCTGCCCCCATTACCTTCATTCCAGCCCATCCCCATGGCGAATACCCCACCATCGCTCCTGTGCCACACCAGGATGTGTGCACGGCACAATTTTATCACATGTACCACACATTAGAACAACCTCCTCACCTTCCATTTACTCCAGGAAGACTACAAGACACAGCTGACTTATGCAAGCCCCTCTAAGGTATCCAAGAGGCCCTCCAACCACCAGGTTCTACCCACAGCCCCCAACCTATAGAGAACAAAGCCCAATCTCAGGGCTTGAAAACTCACCAGTCTCCACCCTGGAAAGCCCCTCAAGAAGTGCTATAGAAACACTGCCATCTGCCCAGTTCTTACTGTTTCTTGCCCAGGCAGAGGCAGCCACCTTCCTGGGTTTTTCCCTCCCAACAAATCTCTTATGTGACATTTGCTGTGCAGGGTGACTTTGTGGTATTCCTTGGCTCCCGACTGATATAGGAATGATTTAAAAAGATAGATTATTAAATTTATTTTAATCCAAAAAACAACTGTTAATCTCAAAATATTTTAAATTAGAATAGATTTTTGGTTTATTGATACGAATTTAAGGTCAAGTATATTTCTACTCTTGTTTAAGTTATTGTTTATGCAATTCCTTTGAGATTATAATTATAATTAAAAATAGAGATTAATAGTTACCTATGATAACCAAACTTACAGTAATGTTAGTTAGGGTTTTTTTAGGTATACAAAGATATATTTCAATTAGATAAATAACCTCCAAACACTTCAAAGACCTACAAAATAGGGCATTTAAAATATTTTAAAAACTTAAACTTTGGGGCTGGAGAGATGGCTCAGCGGTTAAGAGCACCGTCTGCTTTTCCAGAGGACCCGGGTTCAATTCCCAGCACCCACATGGCAGCTAACAACTGTCTGTAGTTCCAGTTCCAGGCAAACACCAAGGCAAATAAATAAATAAAAGTGGTTTTTTTAAAAAAAAACAAAAAAAAAAAAAAAACAAAAACTTAAACTTTGCTAGACAGTGACACAAGTCTGCTCCCAACAGCACAAATCTACTTTAAAAAAATCGTAAACATAAAAAAACTCTATATAAAATTTACTTTGTGACAAAAGTTAGCCACTAGGCAAAAAAACTG
The DNA here is from genome assembly GCA_004025045.1 of Sigmodon hispidus. Classification (NCBI taxonomy): domain Eukaryota; kingdom Metazoa; phylum Chordata; class Mammalia; order Rodentia; family Cricetidae; genus Sigmodon; species Sigmodon hispidus. Next base: position 13,577 of record PVIH01009190.1, on the reverse strand, counting down.
TTCTTACCTCCACTGCCCAACAATATGCTGTATAAACTAGACATAATGATTCATTTAAAAAGACCTCTAAACTTTGGCAGAACAAGCTGAGATGGTCCCTTAAGTTCCTACTTCACAGAATCTACCAGACATTCTTCAAGTCACAAAAAGAAACAACTGACAAACTATGCCAAAATGAGCAAAACAGTCCTTCAAATTTCCGGCTTCAGTAAAAGGTGCCCCAGAGACTCTAAGCTTATAGGATAAAGATAGATGCCCCAATGCTACAAAAAAAATTTTAAGTGACTGTCCAGGCAGTCAGATGTCATCTCTGTCATTTCTAGATTTGAAAAGTTGCTTACTCTTCCTGTTTACTCTAACAGTATTGTATCCTTCTGTGGTCTCTGATGTAGTTAAAAATTAGATAGTTATACATATAGTTTTCTTAGTTGTTATAAAAAAATGTATTAAACATAAAACTTTAAACTCACGATAAAATAAAAAAATTTTCTTTAATTTTACTAAATGCAAATAAACTAATATTATAATTTTTACTTGACAGCTGGTTTGTTCTATGTAATTTCACTATGTTAAAATTAAAACCTTCCTCTTTAATTAGACAGAAAAGGGGAACTGATGTGAGATGTCTTTCTGTATGTTGAGAATATCATTAGCCAATAAAGGGACTGCATCTTAGAAGCAGGCAGGAAATCTGAGCACAGATAAAGAAGGAGGGCAGAGTCAGGGGAGACAAGATCCAGCCGCCCAAGAAGCAAGATGTAAAGAAATAGGTAAGCCACGGGCCATGTGGCAAAACAGATAAAAATATTTATTTAATAAAAATAGGCTAAATTAAGACATAAGAGCTAACAATATACCTGAATCATAGGCCATATAATTAATATAAACTTCTGTATGTTTCTATGGGACTGTGGGTCTACAGGTTAAGTCATGGACCAGACAGGCCAAAAACATTACCATACCCAACTGCCAAGATATCTTTCCCTTCATAGCTGTAACACTTGGGGAAATCTTTCCTGCTGGAGCAGAGTTATACACTAACATTTCTGTGAGGCCAAGAACAGTGTGAATTCACAGATGACCGCCATCCTTAATTTTGCGGGTTCATAAACAAAGTCATGAGTCACGTGTATGATCCAGTCAATCATGTACTCTGTACACAAAAGTGGCCCCATAAGATTCTTATAGACCTGAAGAGTTCCTGTCACCCAGTAACTAGTACTGCCATAAAGTCATGGGGAAAACCACTCCACATTTGCAGTGGTTCTAATGTGAATGACATCACTGAAATGGCAGTCAATAAAATTACAGCACAGAATCTCACACATGGAACATAACACTAGATAACCATCAGTTATGGTATTAGATTCTGTATTTATTCTGCTAGAATTTGTACTGTTATTTTTTAGTGTGTTCCTTCTTTTTTATTGTTTTTGTTTTTTAAGTTTACAGCCAACTTTAGTGGTGTGGGGATTTTTGGTTTTGTACTTAACACTAGTAATCCTAGCCCTCAAAAGGCTGTGGCAAGAAGGTTCTGAGTTTGAGAACAGCCTGGCTTCAGCCAGAGTATTCTAGTGAGTTCTGTCCCAGGTTACCCTAAAATATCAAAAAGACCCTGTCTCAAAACAAACAAACAAACAAGTTAAAAACAAAATCAATATGCAGTGTTCTACCAGCAACACTTGCTCCCCTTGGTATTATGGGGTCTCTCTTTGAATTAAGAATGATGTTCCTCACTGTGTACATGATCTCTATGCCCTTTGTGCAGAAGAACACCCCAAACAACATGTTCCTCAAAGTATATCCCACCTTCTTGCAATATCTGATGTTCTGGAGCAAACTGAACTTCTACTCATAACGTAGGTGTGCATGGTTCCTAAGCAGAGATCCTTTCCTCAAGTCAACTGATCTTTAAGTTTCTCTGTATTAATTGGGATTTCCTTTACACAAAGAAGTCTTTTTTTTTTTTAATGTACATTGATTGTTTTGCCTGCATATATGTATGTGTGAGCGTGTCAGATCTTGAAGATAGAGACAGTTGTGATCTGCCATGTGGGTGCTGGGAATTGAACCCAGGTCCTCTAGAAAAGCAGTCAGTGCTCTTAAATGCTGAGCCATCTCTCCAGCCCCACAAGGAAGTCTTTCAATTACTATTTTTTCCCTCAAGAGTTATTACAGAAATAATTTCAAGCCAAAGACCACAGAGCAGGCTGCACAGCAGACATAGGCTGCTCTGCTCTGCCAGGCTCCTTCTACCTCTTCAGATCACAACATCTTGCCATACCCAAGGAAGCCCAACAGTGAGCAGCTCAAAATGCCCCCTGCAAAACAGAGTGTGGCCTACAGGGTGTCACATCTAATCAGAAACACAAACCAGAATGTATGTGAGCTGGGGCCCATGTGTGCTTTACACGGGGTATGGCTCACGGAACACCATGAAGGCATGAAGTGATGACAGGCAGGCTGCTACACAGCTGGTGTGAGAACCTAATGTTGACAGAAGGCCCTTCCCAAACATCCCTATAAATAAACTAATAAAGAAGTCATCATGGCTGTTAAAGCTATGCATATGTTAAAGCCCCAAGTCCCAGGTGACCGTGTATGGAGACAGGCTTCTAGGGAAGAATTAAGGTTAAATGAGGCCACAAGTGTAGGCTGTGACCTGACATTACCAGTATCTTTACAGAAGACAGACAGAAGAACACACAGAGGCAAGATCGCTGAGCACACAACAAGAGTTATCTGTAAATCAGAAGCGCCTTGGGAGACACAGGTGGCTAGGCCTTCCTCTTGACTTCCAGCCTGCAGATCCATCAGGGAGTAAACCCATCCATACAGGGTTGAGTGCAGCAAAGCAGGCCAGCACAGAGTCTTGCACCTTTGTGGAAGGGCACACAATATTTGGGGTAAGGAACCACCCCTTCCTAATGCAGTCTAGGCCCCCAAAAGAAGAGGGAGACTGCATATTCTTCCTCTGCATCTCCAAAGCAGAACTGCAGATGCTTCAGGAGAGGTGAGGGCCAAGGACAGAGAACAGGCACCAGGCTGGGGGCGAACACAGCAAATGACCCATCTGCAGCTGAGGGAGGAAACTGGCACAGTGTTCTTTATGGTCATACTGGAAAAATTAATTCAGATTGGGTTTCATCAAAGCACCCCCATGGGCTGAGGCCAGGAGGAAGGACTATAAACAAAGCACACTGATAAATGGCAGAACACTGAGCTTTGAGGAGCGTCCAGGGTGCACTGGGATCAGGCCTTATTTAACATCTTCATTAGTGATCTGGAAGGAGCAGTAAACAGCACATTAATTACACATCCAGATGATTCTGAATTTGGAGGTGCTGCAGAAAGTCAACGAGGACAGAGAAATGATGCAAAGGGGACCCACAGGCCTCGGTGAGGAGCACAGGAACTGTCCGGAGCTAGACCTCACGTAAGAAGCTGGTGGGAACACTTCTGTGTTCTGAGTCAACATCCACTGCCCCAAGTCGCAGAGGCTTGGCAGGTGCAGCCAATCCTACCCACCCACAACTAAGCCGCGGTAAACAACAGCACTCACGCCAATGCTGGCAACCCAAAGTTTCCCTGCCTGTTATTTGCAAAATGCAGGTCTCATATCACACCCTAATCTTCAATCAGGAGGGCCACTCATGAGCATGAACAGCTGAGTTCACTATGACAAGTAGATGCCAAGAGGGACCCAAAAAGACAAGAATTAGAACTATCTGGACTTAGCCAGTAGTAACACAACAAACACTTGGGTCTCTAAGACTTCATCCCCCTTTAAAGATATAAAAGAAAAACGTGTTTAAGGCCTTTGAACTCATAACCTCTGAACGCCAATATGTAAAGGTTACTACAAACAACACATGAAGTGACAATTACAATATAATCCATAGAACAAAAAACAGTAAGAAATACAATATGTATTTACAAAATGTACATCCCAGAGGAAACATTCGTGAAGCCTGACAAAGCCCTGAGCCATTATGCTGTTGTCCTATGCACAACTATGCAACAACAGTCAACATACAAGCCATGACAGACGGGCCTCATCCTTTCATACATGCGTGTACTCAGGGAGGACCTCTCTTCAGGACATGACATGCACAAGCACAGAGCACACACAGAGCAACACTGCACAGGGAACCTTCCTGAGTCACACTGCCAAAAACACAAACTAAGTAAAAACAAGATATCTCCCTCCCTCCTTCCCCCCCCCCCCCCCCCTCTCTTCCTCCTTCTCTCCCCCCCCCCCCTTCTTGATTTTTCAAGACAGGGTTTCTCTGTGTAGCTTTGGAGCCTGTCCTGGAACTTGCTCTGTAGACCAGGCTGGCCTTGAACTCACAAAGATCTGCCTGCTCCTGCCTTCCAAGTGCTGGCTGAGATTAAAGGCACTCAACACCACCACAACCGTCAAGCCACCACTGCCCTAGAGAACTGTCTTAAGGTCTTCACACCATCTGCACCCCCAACAGTGAGCAGGAAGGTGGGCTGATACCTAGCTGACCCACATGAGCAGTAGCTCTAATCTGAGTCTCACAAGATGGGAGTAGGCTTTCCTTTGGCCCAGCCCTCTTCAAAGCACACACTCTCACACATTTTTCTACCAGGGAGATTTGGATCCTAACCCCATACCCATTTCATCTGCACAGGAACTTCTGGGGACAAGTTCACAGAGAAATTCAGGTCTCCAGATGCCTGTTTTGTCTAACATGATTCCTTCCTCAGAGCTGGCCTCCTGCTACATAGCCCCTTCCAGTGAGCACTGAGGATTCAGGATTTCTGTATTTGACATCTCAGCACATATACCTACAATCAGCACTGGCCTCCTGACTGCAGATACATGCTCTAGGGCCAAGCTGCACATCTCTGTCTTCTGCCTGCTGGCTTGCAAAGTCACTAATGATTCCTCAGTGAGAAAATAGAAATGAAAACACAGGAACAGCCAGGAAAGGCACATATATTTAATCCCAGCACTCAGGAAACAGAAGTAGAGGCAGAGGCAGGAGGATTGCTCATTTGAGGCCAGCCTGGTCTACAAATCAAAATTCTGTCCCAAAAAGAAAACAATCCATTGGCTAGAGATGTAGCTCAATGGAAGAATGGTCACCTAGCACACACCAGGCCCTGAGTTCTATCCATAGCACCATTAAAACCAAAGAATAGGGCCAACAAGACGTCTCAGTTAAGGTACTTGCCACCAAACCTGACTTGATTTGAACCTGATGTGAATCTCATGATGGACGGCGAGAACCAACTCTCCCAGGTTGTCCTATTTCCCTGCATTTGAGCCTCTCTCTTTCTCTGGAGCTATTCTAATGTCTGACACTGCTGCACTGAAAAGCATCACTGTGTCCTCTGTTGACATTGTCATTGTGAGTCTCCCTTGTGTATAAAATAAGGATGTCTATAAAAAATGGATGACAAAAATATCAAGTAACTTGTCCAGGAAGCAATAAGGATCCACCACACACAACTACATACTTCTGTGATAGTGAACTGTTACTGTGGTTATGAATTTACCATATTAGACTTTAATTAACTTTTAGAAGAAAAAGAGTTAAAACCACCTAGCATGCCAGAGGGTAGCTGCACTGCCTATTTTATGTGCATCAGGACTCTTGATTACACCATTTTCTATTGGGCTAGATTTATCATCATGCTGTTCTGTATTTGGCCCTAACAGGTATGGAAGCACTCTCTATGATGCTATGACAAAATCATCTAACTACACAATTCTCAGGATGTGCCCATGTCATTAAGTAACATGCTGCATTTAAGTTTAAACTTAAATACAAAATGTTTTGTCCCAAAAACATATTCTAGTATAAAAATTAGTATGAGATTGCAGACAAGGTCTGGAAGTACTGAGACACTTTCACATTGAACATATGAGTAAGGCGGGGTTCTGGAAAGAAGCCTGCCACCAACAGACTAATATGAAGGGTTCCTGGGAGCCCCAGCCTGTGAAGAGCCCCCAAGGGTCTCCAAAGTGACAGGTCCTCAGCAGTGAGTTCTTGAGTCTTCTCTCTTTTTCAAAGCGCTCTTTTTTTGGCCCAAGATCATGAGAAAAGCTAGCCCTGCCTTTACCACTTGTGCATTTCCTTAAAACAAAGTCTGTATTCAGTTTCAGTATCTACTCAGCAAGCCAAAGAGAAGTAAGCAAAGAAGGCAGGCAGTGAGCTTCAGAGATGTGCGGCAGGGCTCCACGTGCAGCCAGGCATCCCCTGGTCCCACATTTAATTAGCATCCCCTCGACAGTGATCCTCATGGACTCTAATTGTCCTCCCTGCCTCTCCCGGGTGCCATTCTCAAAGGACTCTTGATCATTTCATCTCAGAATTCGGGTTTTATAAAGAGAAGCCTTAAGATACTCTCTTCCCAGGAAACCCTTCTTCTCTTTGCTCATTTTCACCAAGCAATCATTTAAATTGAAAAATATAATTCTTTTCTAATATGGCACAGAGATAAAGAGAAAATGGTGGCTTTTAACAGAGTGTTGTACCCTGACCCACAATTGCGGCCATTACTGTAATCAGAACACTTTGGGGTACCATGGACCACCTCGCCTCAGCACCTCCCTGCTGTAGATTTAAAACACAACAACAACAACAAAAAACTAAGCCAGGGAGACTGAAGCAGGAGAGCCCCTCGGATGCCCGTCCATGCTCCTCTGAAGACATGCAGCTCAACAAGAGGAGGCACACGGTCACCTTCCCTTCCCTTCCCTGCAAGGCAGGAGCCCATGTTTCAGCATTCAGACCACAGCAACAACTGGCACTGCTGCCAGCCACATCTGTGTACCTCACTGGATCACATGTCCTGGAGGCATTTATCTGCGTCTTTCTGTCCTGAACACTTCAGCCACACCTTCCTCACAGATCTGTCAGAAGGCTCCCTTACATTCATGAAGACACATGAGCAACTTCTTTACCTTCCCTGACTGTACAGACAGGTGTGGCTCTCCACATGAGTCTCCACTCTCACCTTCACATGTTTCCAGACCATCCATCTCCTCCACAGTCATGGTCCATTTATCCTAACAAAGCAGGATGCTAAGGGTGTGAGCTGAGAACTGAAAATGCAGCATGCAGTCCTAGGACGGCAGGCCAGGCTTCAGGTTGTCACCCCTTCTGACACACCAGACCAATTCTCACAACACCTTGTTCTTCCTGTGGTAAATATGACTCATGGCCAGGTCAAATGACTGCCCCTTTGTGAAGAGTGGGGCAGTGGGTACAGTGCTGTGCCAAATACCTGCTGCTGAGACAGAGGTGCACAATGCTCAGCAAGGACTACCTTAAGCTCTCACTAGATGACTCAGAGAGGAGGCATACATACACTGCCTAACACAGCAGACTGCTACAGTCACCACCAAGGTTCTCAAAACACCCCTTCCAGACAGACAGGTTTCCTGTGATCTCAACAGTCAATGTGCTTCTTCCCATCTTACAGATGAGGAACTAAGGCTCCAAGGCAGTAAGGACTGACTCCAGAGCTGTGCTGAGATGTAAAATGGTATGGTCGGCTGACCTTTCAGGCCTGGACCCATCTTATAACTGGTTGCTGACTTTGAGAACATGGTTACCACCAGCTGAGAAAGAGACAGAGCAAGTGCCTCAGGCCAACTCAAGCATCATCACAGCTCTTCAACTCCAGCTTCATCTTCTCTTTGCAGAACAGTGATACTTTGTGTTCTTGTGACAAAATGGTGCAGGAACATTCTGCTGACTGTGTGTTTAAAAGGTTCATCTTCAGGACAGTGAACTCAGGCAGGTCTGCCTTCCTATGGTTTCAGCCCCAAGCAGGTAGCAAGCACCTCATGGACCCTCCTGCTACATGCTCCATGTCCAATCGCCCACAGTGCACCAGCCTACTCACTGCTGGTTGGGTCACTCAAATTTTGAGAGCTGACCATACCACACCACACCAGGCACCGTGTGAGGTGCACTCCACAACTGTTATATGTTGAGAATGAAATGTCTCCTAGAGGATCCTGTGTATCTGACCAGTTAGTCTCTAGCCAGTAGCTCTGTTTTGGGAGGCTATGGAATCTGCTGGATGTGAGCCCCAGCTGGTGAACACAGGGTCACAGGACCAGCTTTGAGGACTACAGCAAGGCTCTGCTTCTGGCCCAGGACTCACTTCCAGCACAAGCTCACCGCTTCACGGTGTGTCACAGCGTAAGCAAGAGGCCTTATGTTCCTGCTGCCATACCTTCTGCTCCATGATAGACTGAGCCCTCTCATACCATAAATCAAAATAAATCCTATCTCCCTTAAATTTCTTTTAGGTATCTGATCACAGTGGCAAGAAAGGTAACTAACACAATGTTCCTGGCAACAAAAGCCACTTCATCCTGTGACTCCCTCCAACAGAACACTCTGGTGGATGAGTCTGCTCTACCAAAAGGTCTTGTGGGTTCAAAGCCTTGGATTCCTGGCCATGCGTGGTCCTCAGAGTACCTGGACAGTGAGGCAGACTTCTGTCAGCCACCTGTTACTGTGCCTGCTCCAGAAGGCCAAATGGGGGATCATTCCACCAGCGAGGCACCGTGATAAGCAGGGGATCTGGAACTCACAGACTTGGGAAGGCCCAGGGAAGTACAGCTTCATAGCAAACCTTCCTGTTCACACTTGAAGTTACTGTGTGAGCCCATCCTATCCAGAACAGGGCGGCTGTCCCTGCTCTCTGGAGCTTACCAACTGAAAAGAAGAGCATGCATCCCAACGGGGCTATGTCCTTTACAATTTGTTAACTGTTTGCATAGCAGATCTGAGGGGGTCCTCAGTAGTCTCCTGTTTTATTTATGAGATCCTTGTGAATTTCGCACTCTGCTTGCTAACATATCTAAATTCATTTTACACTATAAATAATCCTTCATTGCTTAAAATCAATACAGTTGACAAAGTAGAGAAAGACATACAACATCTACCCTGTGGATCTGGCCCCCACTCTGAAACTGCCTCAAGAGTTCTGTGTCTGCATTTTAGAAGCTCCTTCTACCATCACAGAAAGGCTACATGAATAAGATGTGCACATGGTGACCTAGAGGGTTGGGGTATATCACACTCCATATATGGCCAGCCCACCTACAATATTCTAATCATCCCAATATTGGTCCCTTATCCCTGTGAATCCCTGTGGTATAGGAGTCAGAAACTAAATTCACTACAGATCCTGTGCCCACTCCATGATGTACACTGGCCACTGGAGCACAGATGCCAGGAGTCAATCCAAGTCTGAGACACATTTTCCAGGCAAGGCCTAAGCTCTGACTTTGAGAAAGGTCAGAAGAAAAGGTTTCAGGAATGATGTGTGGCCATTCAGCAACAGTAAAGATGGGTTCATCAGAACATATGACGGGGCACCCTGTGATGTGTCACAGGCAAGGTCACAGAGCCAGTCCAACGGTGCCCTCTACTGACTATGAGGTCACTGCTACATGAATAACAAGCAAGGACAGTGTCAGCAGAGGCAGTGTGTGTGTGTGTGTATGTGTGTGTGTGTGTGTGTGTGTATGTGTACAGGTGCACATGTGTCAAAGAACACCATAACCACACAGGAACAGTATGAACACATACATTACACTCTAATTCAGAAGAATAAAAATGCTATTAAAGCAGGATGGTTGGGGCTGGAGAGATGGCTCAGCAGTTGAGAACAGGCGCTGCCCTTTCAGAAGACTGGAGATCAATTCCCAGCACCTACCTTTGTAGTTCATAACTGTATGTAACACCAAAGAATCCAATGTCTTCTTCTCATCTCGGAGGATACCCACACACATGTGGCAGATATTCACAGACACACACATATATACATAAAAATAAAATAAATCTTGAATAAATCCACCAGAGTTCAACCATTCTCAGACATCCAATAATTGTAGAGAATCTGGTAGTTCCAATTAAGGTAGAACCTGAGCACTGCTATTTACAGTAATGTCCACACCAAGATTCTCACAGAAGTGCATATATCTCTAAGTGCAATCCATGTCTAAATCTCTTATTAGAAGCCCCCTTCCCATGGTTCTTTCTCTCAGTAAGATCCACTAAGAATTTAGCACACATGTGAAAGGAGACACTACACTACCACTGGCCTGAAGACACAAATTGAAAGAAAATGGTTCCCCAAAGCCTGCTGGTCTGTCTCTACCCATTCATGTGCACACCACCAGTGGGGTGTGCACTGAGACACATATTGAGTTCCTCAAGCCTTGACTGAATGGTGCTACCCCTCCCACCACACCACAAGGAGGGGAACATGGGGTGGGCTTCTCTACACACACTAATCAATGATTGACAACAAAAAGTCTACAACCAGCCAAGAAAAGACGAGGGGGAAAACAACTCTGTGCCTCTCAGGAAGATCTACATAAAGGGGGACACCTTAAGCAACATGCTCTAATCCCAGTATGTATGCTTTGAACTGAGTTTCTATTTAATTTACAGAAACATGGTACTCTACAGGCAAAAAAAAAAAAAAAAGGAAAAAAATACACAAGTATTCAGTTGCAAAGTAAGGTTAGTTCTCCCTGAGGAGGCTGTCTGTATTCAGTCACATATGGCAGAGCTGTGCTCTGTAAAGCAAAGGCAACCTGCAGGCATATGGAGAGAAGAGTTGGGTACCTGTCCCCATGACAGGGACTGTCACCAAAGATCATTTGAGTAGATTAGGCACAACACAGGCATGGCTTCAAAGAGCAAAGAGCTAAGGAGCTCTAGTCTACCAGCTCCTGCTGGCTGTACCTCGAAGAAAGAGCTCAGCGTTCTGAAAATCAGGACTTCCTGCAGACCGAACCTGCAAACAGGATTCCTGGGATCCAGACTTGAATACTGTCAAACTGCCTCTTTCTTAGAGAGGGTAACAAACAGAAAAATACTGAATGGTGGACCAGGCCCCCTTCAACAGCTAGTGGGAAAAACCTAGACTTGCAAAGGTCCTGACTTGAAAAGATGCAGGGTAAGCGGAAGGAACTGATGCACATGCAATGAAAAGCCAGGACAAAAGCTTCCTCTTCATGCCCGTCTGCTGCTGCTGCTGCCCACTGACAGGTGAACAGCTCAAATCACTGCCAGCCACAGACAGCCAGAGGAACTGACAAGACCCAAGTGGAAAGCCAAGAAAATCTGACATTCAGACCCAGAATCCCTAGAAACTTAATTCTACCCACAACCATCCTGTCCCACATGCCATGAGACTCAGCAGAATTTCTGTTAAGACAATGGTATGTCTCTCTGAACCCTGGGAGCAGACATGTTGCCCCAAAGCCCATCTGTGTGGCAGCTTCTCAATGTACGAAATTGTGCAGTGGGTGCTGTGGTGGCAAACGCCTACAGTGGGCAGCTGCTCCATTTGGAAGAAGCTGAGAGACTTCAAGAAGAAAGTCAAAAAGAAATGGAGATTCCTAAGCTCCTCCTTGAACCTTCCTTGTTACTTAGCTCCTTTGGGTCTGTGCATTATAGCATGATTATCCTTTATGGTGAAGCTCACTGTGAAGGGGAAATAGAATAGACATCACAGGTAGATGGGGGAGAGGTCTGAATGGGGAGATGGGCATGTGGGATCAGGCTGGGGGAGGGTAGACAGAGAGAATACTGGAAAAACTACTGGAATCAGGGGCATCTCTAGGGTGAACTAGAAACCTAGTGCAATGGAAACTCCCAGGAAGTTGTGAGGGTGACCCTAGCTAAGACTCCTAGCAAGTGGGAAATATGAAGCCTGAATCAGCCATCTCCTGGGGAGAGACTGGGACCCCAACCCAACCACATAACCTCTGACCTACAATTTGTCCTGCCTACAAGATATTCTGAGACAAAGGTAGCACAAAAATTGTGAGAATGGCCAACCAATAACTGGTCCAGCTTCAAACTCATCCTATGAGAGGGAGACCAACCACCAGGACACTTCCTAGAGGGCCAGGACCCAGAGGCTGGATAGCCCAGAGCCCTAGGATAAAACCAAACATGACTGGCAAAAAAGAAGAAAAAAAAAACAATGAAATGATTCCTAATATTTTGCTATACTCATAGATCTTTGCCTAGCCCAATTGTCATCAGAGAGGCCTCACCTAGCAACTGATGGAAACAGATACAGAGACCCACAGCCAGACATTAGGTGGACCTCAGCGAGTCCTGCTGCAGAGGGAAGGAAGGATTGTGAGAGCCAAAGGGGCCAAGAACACTACAAGAAAACACACAGAATCAACTAACCTGGGCTCAGAGGGCTCAAAGACTTACGTGAATATAGGGTAAACCAGAAAGCTTGAGAGGGACAGACCTAGACCCTCTGCACATGTGTTAAAACTGTGTAACTTGATCTTCTTGTGGGACAGAGGGGACGGGGCTGTCTTTGATTCTCTTACCTACTTTTGGGACCCTTTCTTCCTCTGGGTTGCCTCGTCTAGCTTAATAGGAGAGGAGGTGCCTAGTCTTACTGCAACTTGATATGCCATGGCTGGCCAACGTACATGAGAGGCCTGCACTTTTCTGAAAAAAAAAAAAAAAAAATGGGCTAGAGGTAGATGGGGGAAGAGGGGAGGATAGGAGAGAGGCTCGGAACAGAGGAAGATGGGAAGGAGGGAAACTGTGAAGAGGCTAAAAAAAAAAAAAATTTAATGGAGATAAATGGGCTGGAGAGATGGCTTAGAGGTTAAGAGTACCGACTATTTTTCCAGAGGTTCTGAGTTCAATTCCCAGCAACTGCATGATGGCTCATAGCCATCTATAATGAGATCTGGTGCCCTCTTCTGGCACACAGGCATAGTGGAGGCAGAATGCAGTATACATAATAAATCAATCTTTGAAAATAAAAAAAAATCCAAAAAACCCTTTCAAACAAAAGCAAAAGAGAAAAAAGATAATTAAAAAAAAAAAATGGAGATAAACAATGACATAGATACAACAGGGTTACCTCTGCCTTAGCCTGCACAGTGAAGTTGGTACCTCAAGAGGGGTTGCCAACAGATGTGATACGGTAGAAATATAACAGAGAGACAAATTGAGGAAAGAGCTATTTAGAGGAGCAAAGAATGAACAACGATGACTAGAAGACTCAGCTCTACACACTGAAATCTAAACAGGCTGTCCTCAGGACATCATGCCTAGGAGGATGGTATGGCCAAAAGGACAATGAATCTATGGAGGACAGAGTCTATAGAGGACAGAGTCTATGGAGGACAGAGTCTATGGAGGATAGAGAGTCTATAGAGGACAGAGAGTCTATAGAGGACAGAGTCTATGGAGGACAGAGTCTATGGAGGACAGAGTCTATGGAGGACAGAGTCTATGGAGGACAGAGTCTATGGAGGACAGAGTCTATAGAGGACAGAGAGTCTATAGAGGACAGAGAGTCTATAGAGGATAGAGAGTCTATGGAGGACAGAGTCTATGGAGGACAGAGTCTATAGAGGACAGAGAGTCTATGGAGGACAGAGAGTCTATGGAGGACAGAGTCTATAGAGGACAGAGTCTATGGAGGATAGAGAGTCTATAGAGGACAGAGAGTCTATAGAGGACAGAGTCTATAGAGGACAGAGTCTATGGAGGATAGAGAGTCTATAGAGGACAGAG
>PVIH01009189.1:28447-84557 GCA_004025045.1 Sigmodon hispidus | reverse complement strand
TTCTTTCCCCCCTCCCTCAAGAGTGAGTCAGGTGTTCCTATAGTTGGAGTGGGGTTTGAAGGGTCAGTCCAGGGTGTTTCTGATCCCAAGCTGTTCGGTGGTTGTGGTTTGCTGATTGGGCATGTTTGGCTTTTTTTCTTGTTTGTTTGTTTAGAGACCACTAGTGAGTGAGTACATCCCCTGCTTATCTCTCTGAGTTGGACTATCTCTATTGTAACTTACTTGGCCCGAAGCTTACAGACCATTTCTGTAAAGTATTTGGTTCCCCTGCCAACTTACCAAGATATGCAGTGTGTAAGCAGCTTCTTGCATAAATATCTGCAGTAACATTTAAATTAGACACACACCTTAGTAACATATAGTTTTAGTGAAAATTGGTGTTTTAATCCTCTCTCTCACCAAAGTACTTTAAAAATAGCCACACTGTGGTGATATGGTACATATTTAATAAAACCTGGAATATCAAGAGATCAACCCACAATATAACTAGGCAGAGGTAGCTCTGGGAGTTTCAGGGATAACAGAGCAGTGGTAACTCACAGCACAGGGATCCAGAGAATCTTTGAGTACAAGGCCAAACAACTGGGCTTAAGTCACACACACCTTTAATCCTAGCACAGGGAAAGCTGGGAGTGGTGACTTACACCCTTTATCCCATAACTCCAGAGACAGAGATCTTCCTGTGTTTCTGTGAGTTCAAGGCTGACTGCCAAATAGAGTAGCTCATGCCTTTAATCCTAACCCAGATGGGATACAGCTGGGTGAGAAGGGTATTTAAGGCAGGCTTACGAAAACAGCAGCTTTTATACTATGAAGTAACCTGGAGTGAGGTTGAGGAAGCTGGAAGAGCTGGGTGAGATTTGACTGTGGTGTTTCCTCTCTCTGATATTTCAGACTTTCCCCAGTCTCTGGCTCTGAGTCTCTTTCATTACAATCAGAATTATTGGTACACCACACTTAATAAAACAGCAGTGCTAGTTGTTCTATGGCAGTTCTGCAGATGTCCTACCTCTCTTTCCTTCCTATGATGCAGACAAGCTGCTAGTGCCCTGCTATTCTAAATGTGGTCAGCTTCCTTTGTCTTAGGGAAGTCCCCATACAAAACAGTGCACATTGTCCTCAGCAGTACACTGTCATGGTGGACTCATCTTCGGGTGTAAGGTTGTTATAGACAGGTATAGAAGGGTTGGAACTGGTACATCAGCCATGATGCATCCAATATCACATCCACTCTCAAACTCACAAACATTGTTCCTTTCATTAGCCATTTTCATTAATATCATCAACATTTATGTATTTACTATGGGAATTCCTATCAGTCAATCCACATACTAGACTATTCTGAAATTTAAAACATCTTCACCCTCCTAACTTCTTCCAGAGCTAGCAGTATTTTTTTGGTTTCCATTTATAGCAAAACTCTTCCCAAGATCTGTCCATAATTACAATGTTCCATTCCTTCGCTGGGCTCTGCTCTTGAATTCACCCTCATCAGGCTTTATCTCCACCATTCCATGGAGACAGCACTTGTCAAGGTCACTGGTACTGACAGCAGTGCTGGCTCCCAGAGTTAATTGCTGGTCCACAATTCTAGCTACTCTTCCTTGAAGTATTTTCTTCCCAGGGTGCCAGGCCTCTGGCTGTCATCTTGCCACAGTGGCTTCTTTGCATTGGCTCACTGCCTGACCTCTGAATGATGGCATGCCCAGCCTCAGTCCTAAGGCTTTGTGGGTTTTCAGTGCATACATTCATTTTCTTCTCCTTTCATTCCCTGGCCTCAGCTCCTAGCTATGGCTTTACTACCAAAGAGGGGCAGCTCTAGCTATAACTTCTTCTCTTTAGCCCAGCTACTTCCTTATTCTCATCTCCCATTGGATATCTAACAGCATCTTGCTTGTTTTCTGAGATAAGGTTTGCTCTGTACCTCAGGCTTTTCTTGTACTTGAGGCAATTTTCCTGTTTCAGCATCCTGAGTACTACAATAACAAGCATCAGCCTGTACACCAACAGTACCTTTAACTGTGATGTTTGTCACAGACTTCTTCCATCTTCTCACTCCGTGAATGCCTCCTCTTTGTATTTTCTACTTAACTGATTGGTATTACAACTAGTCCTTTTGCTCAGGTCCTAAGCCTAAGGGCCATCATTAATCACCTCTTCTCTCCTCCACTCACATCCAGTTTCCTTATCTTCAATCTCTATCCTACCGTCATTGTTGTCCATCGGTCAAAGCCATCCAAAGGAGGATCCTTCCTCCTTTCTCGTCTTTCCTTTTTGTGTCTCTATCCACATCCAGAAATAATGCATTCAGTGTAAAGTCCACTTTCAGACCCATGAACACTGTTCCTTTGGTTAGCTACTTTCCTTAATATCATCAACATTTATGCATTTCATGAGGGCATTCTTATTAGTACAGTCCCATGCTAGACTGACTGTTCCTCCTAATTAACTATTCCCTTTCTAACTAAAATGCTTCTCCTGGACAGGGCCATGCTCTCTCTGATCATAAGGCCTTTTGTATCTGTTTTCTCTACTGGCAGCGACAACTTGTGCTAGTTGTTTGGCCATTTTCACTTACAGTAGCTTTAGCTCAAGTTTCAGTCTTTCATGAAAATCTCATAGTTCAATCCACAACCAAGGTCCCTACTGAACTTTCCCTATACACTTGGGTTCTTTATATTTTTAGCACTAGAAAAGTATAAATGAGTTAGAGAATCAAGTACTCTAAGGATCTTTGCTTAAATGAAATGAACTAGGTAGTTGTGCTCTCTGTCTGATAGGAAGCAAATGAGCCAGATACACACACACACACACACACACACACACACACACACACACAGAGAGAGAGAGAGAGAGAGAGAGAGTTGTTTCACTCATTTGAAATTTAAGCTGATTATTGTATGTTGTGTCTGAAGCCAACACATATACAAGTCACACAAAACAAAGACCTGAGATTTCAAGTGAAGAGCCCAGCTTCCCTTCACAGACAAGTAGGGTGTAAGATTCCCTCCTAAAAATGATGGTTAAAGCTGTGGCTTTATTTTTGTACTTTACTTCATATTGTGTATGGAAGGAGGTGGAAAGAAACTGCTCTCAGTGTGTCCTGTATTTTTGGTTCTTAGTTTTCAGAATCCTTCTGTTCTTTCTTTCCTGGCTGGAGGAGTGTTATCCTCATCAGAAGCATCTACCAGGGATGTATGATGAGCACAGTGTAGCTGTGCAAGATGGAGGGTGAATTCCCTGTCCTAGTGGAACTGAAAGTGGGTATATCTGCTGTATTTCAAAATGATCAGACAGGTGTGGATAAACAAAACCTGTACAAGGCACCTGTCATCTAGACAGAGCTTTTGGAGGATGCCATGTAAAGCAGAAGAGGGGTATGACCAAGACAACACAGATAAGGGTGGAAGCTAGAGGCATGTGATTCACTTGAAAACAGAAATGATGGACACATACATGACTATTACTGTTGAGAGACAGGTATTTGGTTGTGTTCAAGGTAGGGCAATGGTGACTTCTCAGCCTGGGTAACAGGAGTGGCAATGTGTGTTAGGATAACTCTTGATCAAATGTTTGTCTAGGAAAGTTAGCAGCATGGAAGATGGTAGTGAGCTCTGAAGACATTCTTATAACCCCATATAACAGTGAGCAAAATTCAACATTTTCTTTCAGTGTACACACTTTAAAATACTTAAAATAACTCTAATGTCTTTCAGAAATCATGCTTCCTTCCTTCTGTCAGTCTCTCTCAGACAGGAGAGTTTTGCTGTGTAGGTCAGGGGGACCTCTAACTCACAATCTCTTCTTGCCCTAAGCTCCAAGTGCTAAGATGAGAGGTGTAAACCACCCTGCCCAGATTAGAAATATACTTTCCTAACAATGTTATTTAGGTCAAGATTAAATAAAAATAATTCAGGGCAAATTTATGGACTGTAATGTATTTATAAAGCAAGGCACACCACATATGGTTTTCTAATTTGAACAGGAAATGGCTGCTGTGATTAGAGGAACATGGACAGGAGAGGGGAGGGGACAGACAGGAGTGAGCATGTGGAAGCAGTCTGTTCCCACTTGGAGTCCTGACCATTAGTGAGGGTGGGTATGTAGCCATCAGCCATTGTCATGGAAAAGCAGGTCCAGACTGTTACCAGCACTAGCCTTGGGTGACAATATGATATCACTGTGTTTAGCAAGACCTTGGGTTTACTATGGAAGAAGTCTTCATTTTAAATATCTATAACTCATCTCTAACCAAAATTGTTCTTTCTTGATTAATGCTGTCCATACAAATCTTGAACATTGTGTTTACACAAAAGTAAAATATGTACTTAGTCTGATACCCACTAATGTGGCTGTGAAAGACTATGAATGTAGTAGGGATCTGGAGAGGGGGTAGACAGAGAAGTGTTTACTGTCAAAAGCCATACTGTAGTTATGGTTTTCAGCAAGCTCAAGCACAAAGCTTGTATACCTAAGGAAGAAAATGTTAGATTTATTTTTTGATGGTCTTCCACTGACACTTTCAGTTGAAGCCAAATGTCACTCTGCACATGAGGCATGCAGAACAACCAGAGGCTGGTATTTTGTGATGCTGCTGCTTTGGGCAGCCTGGACTCCTTCCTTTCTGGCTACCCAGATCACCTTATTCACTTTTCCAGGTATCTTAAATCTGTGATAATTTAGGGCAAATACATTGTCAACAACTCTAACTGAAACCTAAAGCATGCAGACATCCAGAGAAGCAGACACTTGATTCCTTCACAGATATCAAAATACATATGCTAAATTCTAAAAAGAGTAATTTCACTAGTCTCAATTAGTTCTCAAAGTGGAGAAGCTGCTCAGTGCTTATGTAAAATATAATATGCCACATGACACTATTTGTTACTTCACAAGTTTCTAACACATCATTTTAACACCTCCGAGTCTATAAATGCACCCTGAAGCAGAAGCCACACTAAGCATATCTAATCAAAGTTGAATCCTGTGTTCCTGGAGCTCTCACCATCATCATACCTGCATGTCTGGTGGGACAGATGGTGACCTTGGCCTAGAGTAGATGTGCAGAGGATCTCACCTTCACCCTAAGATGTGGGTGTTGATATTTAGAGAATGGCAGATGGCAAGAGAGTGTTAACAAAATGAGCTAACTAACAAATTTGAAAGTGAAGATTAAGACCCTACTCGAAAACCCACCTTCATTTTATTCTGAAACTAGGGGTACCGGAAGCTGAGAGAGCAGATAAGTCCATGGCCTTGAACTGTATAGGAACAGAATGATGCTGCCATTCTGACTGTGTCCGAATCTCATCCCTTGACACTCATCCCTCTCAAATGCTAGGATGACAGGTGTGAGCCACCACACTTAGTTTGTTTGACTCTCTCTGTCTCTGTCTCTGTCTCTCTCCTTTCTTCCCTCTCTACCCCCACTCTGGTTTTTCAGACAAAGTTTCTTTGTATAACAGCCCTGGCTGTCCTGGAGCTCTACAGACAAGGCTGACATTGAACTTACAGACATCAGATTGCCTTTGCCTCCCAGGTACTGAGATTAAATAAATGTGTGTGGTACATACCTTGCTATATTGTTTGATTCTTAAAAGACATTAATATATTCACATTTAATAACAGTTCAAGACAATTAGTAATATTGTTTTAAAAAAGACTGAAAAGATCGTTTGGACGTAAAAAAAAAAATGAAACTTAGAACATAAAGGTTTTAACTTGTATTGTTACTACAAAGAACATTCTAGATCATTCTTTTTCCTTGAAGGTTGAGTTGCAGTTATTAACTGAAAAAGTCTTACTTGTTAGCTACCAGGCGCATGACGGTCCAATCCTTGGGGAACATCTCTGGGCGTATTAATATCCGGAACACAGTAAATATCTGTAGTAGGAAATCCTAGGATGAAGGAGGAGACAGTTTTATCAGTTTACCATAGCTGTCAGCATCCACACACAGAGCACCATCACTGCCATTCTCAAAGCATATCCAGACAAGGGTGTCAATGGCAGATACCTGCATCAGGAGGGACCTTGCATCCTTCCCATCCCCTTCTCAGGAAAAAGGGAAATCATTTCTTCACTCACCTTCACAAGCTCTACAAATTAAGTTCTGGAGACAAAATGGAAGATTTGTTCCAGAAGCTAAGCAGACAAACCTTTCCCTTTGTCCCAGTACAGTGTCCTAAATATTAGAACTTCTCAACTTGGGAGCTTAGCTAAGTGGCTGTTGATATTTGGGATGCTATTTTCATAGAAGGAATGTGTGCAAAGGTTTGTGTTTTTAGAGGGTATTACTGAGAAGCAGAGCTGAGAGTTTGTGTGTGGGTTTATGAAATCCGAATAAGCCTTTCTTCATGCATCACACAGAATTCCAATGATACTGTATGCTGAGGTGGACCAGTGAGAAGTGCTTAATGGTTCTAACAGCACAAAGACACTCCCTGCAGAGGTAACAGACCAGAGGCAGCAGCGTTTAGTATCTGCTAGCCTAGAAAGGTCCTCTTTCTTCTCCCTCACTTTTATTTATTTGAGTTTTTGTTTAGTTCTGGAGAAATGGATTGGCACTTAGTGCTCTTGAGGAGGGCTTGAGCTCAGTCCAGCACCACATTGTGTGGGTCACAACTGCCTGTAGCTCCAAGTCCAGGGGATCTGATATCCTCTTCTGGCCTCGGTGGGTAATTACAGTCATGTGCACACACACAATTAAAAATAAAATCTTAAAAAATGTAAAGATATTTGTTTGAAATTGACAGAATTATATGTTTTTACCATGTCCTTGCTGTTTGCAGTAGCTAGACACTTTGGAATAGCTAAGTCCAGTTAATTAGCAAATGCTTTGCTTTATATGTTTTATATGGTCTTTTTGGAGAGAAGCTGATGTCCATCTTGGAAATATCAATCACCAGACATGGAATTAGCAGTTCTTTAAGCATTGCAAGAGATAGGTCCTCTAAAACTACAGCCCATGATACTTAAGAAAACAAGAGGAAACAGATCACATGTCACGAAAGAACTGAAGCTTTCTACTAAAAAGGGGGCTACTGCAATCAAGTCCAGCTCACATTTACCAAGTAGCAAACTTAAAAAAGCTTTATTCTGTATAATTTTAAGTGATTCTAGGAAAATATATTTCTCTAACAATCTGGTAGAAGGCAAAGGTATGGTGTTCAGAAATAAAAGCAATTCCAAACACAAAATTTGTATTTATAAATTTAACAACACATCATGTTAAACATGTAACAAGCTGCCTGAATAAAAGATTACAGCTGTCATTCAAAACAACAGAAGAATGTTAAAAACTGAGAGCCATGTGGAAGCTTTCATGTGTGTGTGTGTATGTGTGTGTGTGTGTGTTTCTTTTTTACACATTCTAACAGCTTCAATCAAGCCCACAAATATTTTGACAAAAATTTATTTCAGCTTCCCTGGCATCAACACACATATATTGATATATAGTATACAGTATGTGGAAATTGTCCCACTGTATCACCTATTTGTAAATGGTTATGCACATCCCGTTCATATCTGAAGACTCATTAGAAGCACATGCTTGCCCTAAGGACTTCTACTGCAGGCCAGTCATTTGGAGAGCTGGGAATATACGGAAGTGGCAGAGGAAGGACTGAACAGACATGAGGCTCAGAGGTAATACTGGGCACTTAGTAGTAGCCCTGCTTTTGCACAGTAGGTCATTTGCATAGTACTGTAAGGAGTTCTTTTAAAAGCACTCTCAAACATTATTATAATGGTTTCCCAGTTAATTATTTTGGTTTTCTGGGACTTGAATACACATTATCCTTGAAAAGACCATTTTGCATTTATGTTTCGGGTTTTCTACTTTATGAAGCAAAATCATGTAAGTAGAAAGTTCATTTGTGTTCCAAAATTCACAATTACGATTTTAAAAAGTGCTAAGTTCTGAACTTTCATCTTCTAACCATACGTCTTTTGACAGCACTGGACACTAGAGGCAACCCAGCTGGGGACATCAGGTACATGTAGGGGTGGGGTGGAGTGAGCCTAGGATCTTCAAAGGATTTCAGTGCTGGGCTCGAAGGGAAGTTACTCCAGATACAGAAGCCTTGGTTATAGAAACTGGCTGAGAGTCTTCCCAGTTACCTAGTCATCTCACAAAATAAAAAGCAAAAGCATCAGGGGCATTGCACTAAATGCTTATGTTTTTACTGCCCCCTCAATATTTTAGCACTTCAATTAGCTTTGTAAGGCACCAAAGCTAATTATCATTTACATCTGTGGAACTAGACACATTTATTTAAAGGGAAAAAATTAAGAAGAATCAGAAAAGTCTAGATTTTAATCATGGATCAGCAATTAAGTAAATAGCTCAATGACCATGGAAATGTATCCACTGTTTGAGAGGTTAAGCTCTCACACTTGGAAAACCCGACGGCTTGGGGTGTCCTGCAGTTACAAGAATTATAACAAACATTAATATATCTATTTACCTATTCATATAGTGCCCTGCTATTTTTGTTTCTTCTTTCTAAACTGTAGTCTTGTGCTTCCTTTGAGCATGGGGTGATAACCAGAGCGCACTCCACATGGTATTGGGACATAATGTAGTCCAGTCAGTATTTGCCTACTGTCCTATGAGAGATTATAGTTTATAATCAGCTCCAATATTCTCAAGTGCAGGACCTAAGTACTGGCATCCTGCATCTTCCTGCTTCCTGATTCTTGGACACTGTTGATTTCCAGTCTGTCATCTAACTACTTTCCCTACGTGAATGCTTTTGTGGAAGTAGACACCAATATTCTGTACACGTAACTTACAGATTCCTTTTATACTATTATAAAGAACATTTCTGTGTTGAATAATTCTTATTTGGATAACACCAGGAACAAGGGTTTCACACAGCACCATTTAAAAATTGGCATCTTGGCAAAAATCTTTTTGTGTGTATGTTTGGTTATGTAATGTACACACCATAGTAAGTGTCCACTGTCACTCTTCAGACCAGGGTTCAAAACAAAAAGGAAATTGAGAAGTGCTCTTATGAAAAATTATTTTTTTTCCTGTAGCAGAGCAGTTCAGGCAAAAAAAGTCTTTAAGAAAAATTTTCAAAAAACAAGAAAAGGCTCATGTTCAAACAAAAAGGAAGGCAGGAAAGGTTGCTATGATCTGAGAAATTCTCCCCATTTGCTCACTTATAAATACTGGATTCTTTACTGTCTGCCAGTACTGTGTTATATGCCAGTATTCCTGGTTAGTCAAGACATATATTGCAACAGAAAGATTTAAGGAGTACCTGTGACTTGCCAGAACAAGGCAATTAAGTGCAACACTTTCTTGTGGGAATGCCTTGTAAAATTTCTTATATTTTAAGAGACTGGAACTTTTGGTGGACCTCACAAACAAAATTAATAACATACCTTGAAGTCACTTAAATCTACTGTGTACTCAGCCTTTATTTAACCCGCCTTTAAGAGAACAGTGTAACAATAACTTTGCTTGCCTTGGATCTATCATATAATCAACTTTTACAACCTAAGTTAATACATAGCTGTAATCTTAAATTATGTGCCCTTCCATGCCTGCAACACCTGAGTAAATGCATAAATGGATGTATGTGTGTGCATATGTATGTATGTGTATGTGTGTATGTATGTATTGTATATGTATCTTATGGTCATCATTTGTTGAAAACAGCAAATAGGATGAAAGAGATTTTATTAAAAATATCTACCATAAATGCTGGATGCAACATATGAATATTTTTGACAATGTTTTGCTTGTAATATGGTCACTAGGGTCAGTTGGAGTCAGAGACTCCATTTCTTGTAAAACTCTTCTAGAAATTTCTGGAAAGTATCCCCCATTCCTTCCTCTTGTGATGCTTTCTGTACTATCCAATGAAAGAGAGAGTAAAATGCTTTGTTAGGACAGACACACAGACTCAGACATAGACTGTTAGGACAGATACAAAGATTCAGACACAGCGATCAAAAGATAGGATGCTTTCTTCAGATAGGCACAGATTCAGGCTCACAACAGACAGACAGGGACCACAAGAAGACACAGGAACAGTAACACAGGGAATTCAGATTCTGGGCTTGATCTTGGTCGAATGAAACTAAGGGAAGTGCTTTACTAATTTCTGTCTTAATGTGACATTGATGTATAATTAATTGGTGACTATGAGTTTATTATTAATGTGTTCAAACTGACACACTCTCTCTGTTTTCATGGAACTTATAGATTGGTGGTATAGATCCATGTTAACATAGCAACCATGTAGATGCATGCTTTATGAACTAGGAAAACATGGAGGGCCAGGAATATCACACCAAGGGTACACATGACAGAAACAACATGGCATAGTAGAGCTGTAAGGGGTGGAGCAAAATATCAGTTTAAAAGAGAACTAGGAATAAATCAAAGATACATCAATTAGGATAAAGAATACATACATAAAAGCTAAATAAATACTGATTCAAAAAAGAAAAGGAGAAAAACTACTCTCGTGCCTTTCCCATGATAAGGAGTTTGAAATTTATCCTAAGGGCAACATGGAAACATTGTCAGGCTCTATGTGGGATGCAGAGCATTAAATTTGTGATGTAGGAAACTTTTCTACGTCATATACAGAGCACTTTGTATTTAAAGATGATAGTGTATTAGGATGGCTCAAAATAGAAACTGGCTTATAAAGCCAGAGTGGAAAAGAAACCTGAGATCATAAACACAAACAGAGATATTCCACAAAGTATCATAGGGCAAGTAGAGGACAAAACATTGGTCAGGGCACAGACTACTAACAATATGTTTGTATCACTTAGGCAATATGCAGTGAGACATTACTGTACAAATTTGCTATAGCTTTCAATTGTGTAACAACTTTAATACCAGCTTTAAATTCAAATAAAGGACATTAGTAACATTCATCATGTTAAAATTTGCACTCTTAAAAAAAGAATCTTAAATATGTCATGCAAAATACTTTCCAAATACTCTTTAATCTTTGAGAGTAGTAGAAGCATTGTTCTGTAATCAATATTTGTAAATAAAAAAAGTCAAAACAATTGTATGGGAGAAGATGGCTTACTAATGCAGGCAGAGACTGAGTGAGAACACTTGTTTACTAAATAGAGATTTATGTTCCAGGATCTGTTCTTAGGATACAACAACATGGTTGCAACTCAAGTAACCAACAGACAATGAAAATACAAAACCAGCAAATAGCACATCAGACAGGGTGGATGTCTCCTGTGAACACTGAAGCACAGAGTAGGCATCTTAGAAAGAAAACAACACAGGGGAATCACAAATGATATACATGATTTGCTAGGAATAAGTGATTTAAATGTCTGGAATTAAAGGTGTTTATACAGGGGCAGGGGATAAGATTGGAAAGTGGACAGAGGACAGTGACACTCTGATAAAGGTACTGGACTAGGTCCAGTCAGTAATGGGATAAGTAGCAAGTTCTAGCCTAGCCTTGGGCACATGACAAGATCCTGCCACAAAAAACAACATAAATTTGATAGAGGTTAGATCTGAATTATTTTGGAAGCTAATATGTAGACAATGGAAAGTGCCAGAATATGTATAATCTCATGCCTACATCAAAATCCCTGTGGCTCATTATAAAAGGTCATAATCAACAAAGAGCAAGAGTTTCAGTGCTATATATGAAATATCAAGTATATGGATAAAACTTTAGGTCCCAGTACAAGGTGGGTGTATAATAAAACACTACTGACAGCAGAAAGAGAAAAAAGAAGTATTAATCACTACCTACTGACTGCCTTTGTTCATTTTTTTAAAAATGCAATATTCTACTGAAAAATATTAAACAGTGTAGGCTACTAGCCCTCAGGTCTTTGCTCCCTCCCACACACTTGTGTTCCAACACCGTGACTCACACCACTCACACACAAGTACCCGAGGACCAAGAAGAAATGGCATGTGTTCCAAAAGCTAGGAGTCACTTCAACAATAACCCTACAGGCACTCAACTTCTTTAAGCACAAATGGAGCTAGAAACCATTAGTCTCAGTTGTTACCTGAGAGTTGCATACTTTCAAAATTCAGTTTGATTTGGAGAACCATTTGGGAAAGCTAAGACATAACTGTCAAGGAAAAGGGGGGGGGATACTAGGAATAAAGAATAAAAAAAATCTATTAAAATCTAAGCACATGTGCCATTATCAATTTCAAGTGTGTATATCCTAAGACTCAGCAAGATGACTTCCAGATCCATGAAACAAAATAAACATTTTTCTTAATTATCCAGTCTCAGGCATTCTGTTATAGCAATAGAAGATGGATTAACAGGAAGCCGGCTTTACCCCTTTGAAAACTGTAGTTACTTGGGACTTTTACCATACAATCCAACATTGGTATTCTTTTCCATCAAGTAGCACTATGTTAATTTGACACTTGCCTTATACCTACTTTGTTGAATTTCAAACCTACACATAGAACCAGGAATATCCAATAATCCTCTGCTTACTAATTTGGTCTGAGACATTTCCACTCTGGGATGACAAACACTTTAACATGTTTAAAGGGGCGACAAATGAAATTTGCAGTAACCTGAGAGCAAAAACTGGTTTCCTGACGTAAAGGGAAACAATTTGTCTGAGCAAGGAGCTAAAGAACATTCATGAGATTCCTAGTTTTCCCAATTAACTGGGAATAAAAGCATCAATCAACCTTTAATGCTGTGGCGGATGAAATACAACAGCTCAGTAGGGCTCACTTGCATGCCTGGCTCAAGGCTGGAGAGTGGGAGCTCTTCCCTAGCTGTTGGCCATTATTGTTTATAGAAACTCCATTAATTGGGTAAAGTGTAAAAGGTTTATGTGCTCTGAAGAGAAGCCCAAGTATTCATATTCATTTATAACAATAATATGTATGTTCAACAAAACTTTAATTGTAGAAGTTAGCAGTAGGCTACATTTGGCCATGAGCTAAATTTTCCAATCCCCAGGAATATCTAAGCTTCCCAAGGTTGAATCTGGCTCAATGTTATATCACTTTCAGTAGTGATTATCAAAGGAAGTAACAGTGATCTACCTACTCCCATTCATGATTTTTGATTATCTTTGCTATCCCTACTTTCAAGCAAACATACTCAGTAAATGTTTAATTGAATCAAATAACTGACATTCGTATTATAATAACTGGTCCTACCACATGGATTCCTTTTGAGAAGTAAATGAGTTAATATTAAGCACTTACACAAATGATGCCTGCTTCATATTTAAATCTACACACAGAGTTTATTGTCAGAGGTCTTTAGGTCTTTATTATGATACCAAAATCCAAAAAGGCTCTAAATTCCTTAGTCTTACAAGCCACTTGGCAGAAAAAAACTCACCTGAATTATTTATTTCTCTAGAGGAAATGTTGCATTCTACTGCATATCTTACTGGAGGGCAACAGTATAACACACAGTATTATGTACCATATCAGCTTTCTGAAGCTATAAAATTCTGATTTTCATACTGAAGACTTTAATTAAGGGATCATGGACCAATGTTATCGCCTTTGGAAATACTGCAAGATAGTTTCAGGGGGCATAACTAAGGCTCCCTCCCTTTGACACAAAATTGTGCACTGGGAAACTTATCTATTATATGGTGACATCTGAATTTTAAATATGCACAGTAAAATCAGATAATCAGCCTTTAAGAAATCAAATCAATGACCTGCTGTTGAAATATGTTCTGGTGCGTTGTTAATATTTGTCCATCCTACTGGTTTGGAAGTGTGGGAGGGGCTACCAGACTAAGAAAACTCTGGGAACAGGAAGAACAGAGAGCAGGAATGCCTGAGAGACACTAGAGGAGATGCCAGCAGACACAAAGGAAAGAAGACAACCATGCTGCTCTGAGAAAAGGTACCAAGTCACATGGCTAAACAGATTAATGGAAATAGACTAAGTTAAAATGAAAGAGCTAGCTAGCAATATATCTGAGTCACAGGTCAATTGCCATGAAATTAATATAAGCATCTGCGTATTTTTGTGGGACTGCAGGTCTGTTGGTCTGGACCACAGGCCGGACAAGCCAGAAACTTCATATTACAATGACCTCTAGCTTGCATTTCCCCAGTTATTTCCTATCTAATCCTGTACCTGGAAAGGTGACTTTCTCTCACTGCCATCTGCTAACTTCTCAGAACATCTTCTGGGCTTACACCTCCCCATTCTGTCTTTAGTGGCAATCTCTACAACTTCTAATTATTAAAAAACTTTCTGACTACTTCATCTATAAATATTCCTCTGGTTCCAACTTATCTTTTAGTTGTCACTTACCTTAGTCTTGAAAACTGCAAACATATCCCATTATGTTTTTTGTTTGTTTTTTTTATTATTCAGTCCATGACACTATGGCTCCCATTCTCATCACTACAGTGGAATTGTTCATCTGGTTCCAGCATCATTGGGCTTTTTCATGATTCACTATTCCTTGCTCCTTAATACTTCTGATTCTATCAGAGCCTTTTAACTCTATATGGTCCTTGAGTGTTCACATTTACTCCCGGAACATCAATAACTTACAGAATGACAGTTCCCATATCTATACCTGCAGTCCTGCTGTCTTTCTTAAACTTCAGACATTATTAGGCATCTCCTTTTCAATGTCCCTTAAGGAGCTAAGTTTAATTTTTTTTTTGCTTCCAAACCTGCACACCTACTCCTTCTACATCCACATCCATATTCAGTGATGGGTACCAATGACCACCCATGGTTACAAAGCTTGGAAACAGGCAATTCCTCTACCACTTCATATTTTTAACTAATAAAAAAATTACAATTTGTAATTTTTTATTTATGTGTATGCATATGTAATGTGTGTATGTATGTATGTATGTATGTGTGATGTGTGTGTATGTGTAAGTTCCTTCCCTCTGGGACTAGAAGAGGGAATCAGATCTCTTTGAGCTGGAGTTACAGGAAGTTGTGACCTGATGAACTCAAGTCCATTGGAGGAGCTGTAGGTGCTCTTAACATCAGAGCCATTTTTCTAGTCTCGTTCTGTAGTGAGATTATGGTATATTGTAAATATTTGTCCCATTTACTAGTTTAATAAAAACACTGATTGGCTGAAGGCAGACAAGAAGTCTGGGTGGAGCTATCAGACTGGGAAATCTCTGGGAAAATCTCAGAGCAGGGACAGATGCCATAGAGTCACCAGAGATGCCAGGAGACACAGAGGAAATGCTGCTGAGAAAAGGTATTGAGCCACATGCCTAAATAGAATCATGGGTTAAGATGGAGTTACTAAGTTATATGCTTGGGCTCTAGGTCAATCAGCAGAAAAATAATACGAGTATTTGTGTGATTATTTGGGCCTAAGCGGCAGTGGGGCTGAGAGTGGGTCAAAACATCTGTGCTAAGCTGGAACGTCCAGCCCAGAAACTTCTTACAATATCCTCTTTTACCTTTAAAAATATTTAAGGGCTAGAGAGATATTTAAAAATTTTTCTGAGTGGTCATCAAGTTCTGTCAGTTCAAATTCCCAAACTTATTAGGATCCTGACTATGATTGTCTCTGTTTCAGACTGTCCTACTATGCTTTCTGTTGCTATGATAAATACCATGACCAGAAGCAATCTGAAGAGCAAAGGGCTTTTTTTGCTTACATGTTATAGTCTATCATCAGGGGAAACCACGGCAGGAATCCAAGGTTCTGGAAGCAGAAACCAGCAGAGGATCACTTCTTTCTGGCTTCCTCTCTCTGGCTTATTCACTCACCTTTCTATAGAGCATGGGTCTACCTGCCCAGGGATAGCTCTATTCACAGTGGGCTGTATCCTCCCACACCAATTATAAACTTAAAAATGCCTCATAGACATAGACTGTGGTCTATAATCCAGTATAATACAGCCACTTCCTCAACTGAAGCACTCCTTCCTAGGTGACTCTGGGGTGTATGGAGTTGACAGCTAAAGCTAACTCTGACACATGTCATGGTCTTTTTTAGCTTAGATTACTATGTCAAATTCTTCCCATGGTCCTGTCTCCTATCTGGACCTTGGCTAATCCATTTTTAGTTGTGAAGCCAGAAAATGTGATCACAGCTCTCCTTCTCATAACCATTCCTGCCCTCAAAATACAGTCAGTCCACAGTCACTCTGGATTCATGTTTTATGATGCTGTTTCTGGGGCTTTATGTTCCATCAAATAGTGGACATATATTGCTTGACTGCCTATGGATGTTACCTCAGAACAATGAATGAACCAGAGCTTTAAATATCAAGTAGTCTGAGACCCAGGGGCTGTAGGCTGGGGAAGTCACATAAACAAACAAACAAACAATTCCAGGTTTCAATGAGTGTTTAAAAAGATACAGTAATAAGATAGGTGCTATGTCAGGGCATTGAAGTGACATTTCGTTTTACAGTGCTGGGGCATGGAACTAGTCCCTTTTGAATGTTGGGCAAGGTATATCTGCAGCCCAAGCAGAAGTTAAATTTTGAGCATAGTTCTAACTAATGTATTCTCATCCAACATCTCCTTTGGAAAGTTTTCCTGTTGGCTTGAGTCCGGGCTGACAGCATGTCCTCCCTGTTATACAGTACGATGTGCGCTTACCCTGTATGTGCACCACTTAGGGTAGTCATAACGACTGGCAATGGTTCCCTAGAAGAACAAGACATCTTGTGCCTGGTCACATCTCTAGTGCTGGTACGAGGGCTTTCTATGAATGAGGCTCTCACTCTATATTTCCTGAACAACAGATAAGAATTAGTTTCCTTAAATAATTCTTCTGGTTTAAAGGCCAGGTCATTTTGCAGAGGAAACGATAAGTTCTTTGAAATATGGTGCCACTTGACATATGTAAAACCCACATGAAACATTCCACACAATATTTCCATTTGCTCTGTTGTCAATATGAATAGTAAGGCATTAAACATAATAACTGGATTAAACTAATAATGCTTTTCAATTTGTACTTCTAGATTTCTGAATTCCTAGGCTACATATAAAAATGTAGTCTTCTTTTGGGAAAACTGGAGACATGAAACCTCAGACTTCTTATGCAAAATATATGTTTCCTTCAATTATTTCAGGTAGTCAGTTTCTGATGGAAGTTAACAAGACCACCATCTTCCTTTTGATTTATAGAGTTT
The DNA here is from genome assembly GCA_004025045.1 of Sigmodon hispidus. Lineage (NCBI taxonomy): Eukaryota > Metazoa > Chordata > Mammalia > Rodentia > Cricetidae > Sigmodon > Sigmodon hispidus. The sequence continues at coordinate 67,447 of PVIH01009189.1, read as the reverse complement.
TCCTACCTTAAGCAGACAAGTTCTCAGATTCTTTGTGTACTTGTAATGCTAAATGACTGTTTCTCTAGTCAACCAAAAGTTTCAGCCAAAATTTCTCATTCTTATAGGAGGAAACCGGACAATGTCTTAGGTCTCCCTTAGTGTGTTTTACTAAGACACCATTTCTGGTCCACATACTAGAGTTAGCTTATGTACTTTGCCTTCCTATTTCTATTACTCTGTTTCTAGTTTATATACTTTGATGTGATGTGGTTAAAATCTGACATCTTTCTCCAAAGTAATAGCTGATAGCTTTAAGTAAAAGAAATCTCAAGAGCCAATATAGAGAAGACAACTTGTTAAGACAACTGAGAAAAAACAGAACTTAGGGTAAAGAGGTAAAACGACTGTCAAAGAACCCTTCTGGACCGTGAGGAGTGAGGAGAAAGGAGAGTAAAAGGAGAAGAAATGTAAATACCACTTACCCGTAGCTCTTCCTTTGTATTGAAACTATTCAGAAGCTGTTGATAATGTCTATCTGTCATTTGTCGTAACAGGGAAAGGAGACATGCAACAAATTCCCCCTAAGGAAAAAAAAATCCCATATTTTGAAGAAAGGACATAAGAACATCAGAAACTTAGTATTAACTGCTCTCAAAGAGAACACTTTACAAACTTGCTATGGCCCTAAATTTATCCAGTGATGTCTTCTGCTCTAAATCACCCATATGACAGTCAAAATTTTCCATGTGATGACCACTATCTACTCAGTATATATGAAAATTTTTAATTGAGCATATTTACTATGTGGAAATCTTTTCTCTTGGGAACTAACTACATTTATGTAAGGAAGGAATAGGGTCCTTGTCCATTATTTAAGCATTTAATATGCCTCCAATCTTTGTAGCATTTAAGATTCATATCAGTGCTATGTGGTAGTGGGTGGACACACTTAAGAAAGGGCAAAACATAGATTCAAAATGGCATAATGTATCATGTGTGGTGGTGAATACCTGTGTTTGTGTGGCTGAAGCAGGAGTCTCATGAGTTTGAGGCCAGCCTGGAAATGTGATACCTTGTCTCAAAAATAAAAACAAAAACTAAATAAAGCCAGAAACCCTAAAACAAACAAACAAACAAACAAAAAACACAGACAAAACACACTAAAATAGGATTAAATAACAGAGCCCAAGAAACAGAGCGAGGCGTTGGCAGAACTGGGGCCATCTCTCGGTCCCGTCTTCTTTACTCCAACTCTCTTCTAGTTTCACCCTCCTTTTCTGAATCTACAAGATCCTATTCAACTCATCAGAACACTCGTCTTCTGACTCACTGGGGAAAACAAACCATACAAAGCATAATGTTGGCTTCAATCTCCCTTTAGTGATGGTTTGAAGTTCATAGCTTTATGTAACTGACTCCTAAGTACAATGCTTGAAAATAAAGCCAAATACACACATAATCCTTAGACTCAAACAGTAATATAAATTACTATATCTTGCATGTTCTAGTACACTTTTATTATTAATGCAACTATTATTTTTAATGCAACCATTTGTTCAACAATGAACTTACCCATTTCCAGGAGGGTACACATATATCAATGCAAACAGAACAGAAGAAGCAACTGTTGGTTAACTGGATGCTCACAGGAGCTCACTTTAATTGGGAGAGAGGTCTGAACATACATTGAAAAGGCTATAGTATCACTTGAAAACTGGAGACTTAAAAGATCTGAAAAGTAGATTTTACAGTTCAGGCAGCTGAGCTAGTCCAGTCAAATGTCTTCCTGCCAGTTTCTACAAGAACTCCTAGAACACAACTTAATGATTATGTCAGACAAATTTGAGATTTCTTTGCATGCAGTCATTTGTGACACACAGATATGCCCAACAGTTGCCCTTGTACATTAGAGTAAATCTTCAGTCTCTGCCATATGGCTTATGGTACAATTTGGATCTGAATTGCCCCCATAAGCTATGTACAGAGCACATGTGCCAAGGTTGGTCTACTTCAAGAGGCTATGGAACCTTTGGGAACTGGATCTGGCTGGTAGAAACAGGTTACTATGGGGTAAGCCTTTGTAAGCTTAGCTCTAGTTCTGCTGTGAATTTCCTAATTCAGCATGATGTGTACAGCCACCAATGCCAGCCCCCCTGTTGTAGGTGGAGTCACCTTGCCACACCTTCTCCATTTTGATAACTGCATCACTCAGAAATCCCAGACTGTTAGGTATTTTGTCACAATGACACAAAATAACTAATATAGTCTAGTAGGATTATCTTCCAAGCCTAAAATACTGTTCTGTCAATGAGGAAAAGAATTCTGGATACTTCTCCATGAGATAGAAAATATAAAGAAAAGGCTATTGCTGTTTTAGTACAAACATGGCTTTGATATCACAAGCTTCAGAAAACTTTAGGTGACATTATGACCATTTTCACCTAAGTCAGGAAGCAAGCACTTTCTCTGGTAGCCTAGCATAGGGATCTCTGAAGAAAAAGAATGCTAGGTATAAACACAGCCTTCATTTGTTTGAGATATCTGCTGTGAATGATGCAAACATCCTGTCTCTAGTTAAGTGGACTGCTTAGTTCATCTTATAAGCAGGCCAGAAAACAACTTCCTGCTCTGTCTCCTCCAGTGTTATAGTAATCAAATATATACAGAATAATAGGTACTTCTATTAATAACTGCCAGAATATTTTGTATCTATACCAATAGTCTTCAAGAAAGCTTTTCTTAAACATATGCCTAGTTTTTTCCAGGCATTTCCTAGACAATGATACCTTTTTCTTCTCTAATCCCAAACCCAAAACAGTACCTGGGACTTTAGACAGGCATAACAGAGAATCTTAGACAGGGCCAATGCTGAGTGGTCACCCACAACACATGGTATTTAACTACTTGTTATTTAACACAACCATGTGCAAAGAAACATTTATGTATTGGAGAGAACTCAGTGAGCAATTAGTTGAGGGTGTGAGACAAATGGCCATATATGTTGCTTTACAAAATCTGCTATGTACAATTAGATATTTTGAAGGAACCAGTTTTAAAGTTTAGGGGACAGTTAGTAGAAGAACAAAACATACAAATTTTTCTAAATAGTAAGAATAAAACTCCTGCATTCTGGAACTATGATACAGTAGAAGCAGTCCTCAGACTGGGTGGTGGGACAGTAACATGGCTGTTATAGAGCCCTGGAAAATGCCATTCTGACATGTGCAGGAACTGATTTCCTTACAGCACGGTCACTTAGCAGGGACATTTAGTGATAAACATATCAACAAGAACTACAAGGTGTGCACTGTATAAATGCCATGTAGTAATAACTCCCTGTACACAGAGCTGATTCTTTATAGACAATGAGGAGGTATTACCTAGATCTTCATGTACAGAGTGAACCTGCTTTATGAATGATCAAGGTATTTCCAACATCAGCCATAAGGAAAATGCAAATTAAACCCTCTGTGAGAGAAGGTTATATAGCCTTCAGAATGTTCCTAGCTGTGATACACAGATGCACACAAAGAAAAAAGTGACAATGTTACATGCTGACAAGGGTGTTGAGAAGTTAGTACTATGTACATGTGGGAATATAAAATGGCATTGTAACTGGGGAGAGGAATGTGGTAGCTTCTTAGAAAACTGAGCATGTAGCTACCCTATGATTCAGCAACCAAATCCCCGGGAATTTCTAGCAAAAAAGTAGAGAATCATGTCCACATAAAATGCAAGTGCATATGTTTACACTAGCTTTCTTAATACTATACAAATTCTGGAAATAACACTACAGACTTTATAGGTGAATAATTAAATATATTGTGATATATTTGCTTCTCTGCTCCTGTACTCGCCTGGCATAAACTGAATAAACTCTCGTGTGGCCCTGGTAAGTATGTGTGTGTGCCTGATCTCACGTGCAAAACCAACAATTTGTACAATGGAAATAATAGTCAGTAATTAAAAGGGAAACAGGGTTTACGCAGCAACCTGGATGAATTTTCACAGAATATGCTGAGTTTTTTTTTTAAGCAATCACAAAATCATGATATTCTATTCATGTAACATCTTCGAAACAACAGAGCTACACAGAGAGGAGAATGGTGGTGTCCTGGCTTAAGGAGGTTGAGGAGGTGAAGAAAAGTGGGTTTGGCTGTAATAGCACAACAGAAGGGAAAACATTTGGCATCTTGATCATATCAATATTTATGTCTAGTTATAGACTTCTGCAAGAGGCCACCATTCACGGAACTGGGTAAAGGATTCAGGAGATGTTTTTATATTGAGTCTTATATCTGCATGTGATTGTATATTATTATAAAACAAAAAGTTTAATCTAAAGAGTAAAAAACCAATAATTAAAACAAAACAAAACCTATCCAATAACTCAAGCCTTCAACTCTATAATGAACTCAAGTGGCTTTAAGCAACATGCTGTGAGCATCTATCACACATCAGGTAACAGGAAGTACATGAGGCAAACCTAAGTGGGTGAGGGCCATATCACAGAATAGGCTTCATTAGGCCATGAGAAACTGTGATTTACCCTTCTTTATTTTAAATGAGACTGTGCAGCTATTATATACATTATTATTCTTTAAAAAAATATTTTATTTTGTATAAGTGTTTTGCTTGAATACATGTTTGCACTCACGTCTGCCTGGAGTCCACAGAGGTCAGGAGAAGGCATCAGATCCTCTGGGACTTGAGTTACAGGTGGCTGTGAGCTGCCATGAGTGTTGGGAACAGATTTGGGTCCACTGGATCAGGAGCACTGGGAACAACCAGTGCTCTCTGTCCAGTTCTGGGAGATAAACCATTTTAAACCTTAGTTTATCGAGATAGTTTAACTTGACTTGTAGTAGTGGTTTGGATAAACACTATCTCCCATAGACTCATCTATTTGACTGCGTGGTCCCCAGTGTCACTCTTAGGAAGTGAAGCCTGAGTGGATCAGTGCATCACTGAGGGTAGGCTTTAAGAGTTGATATCTCGTCTCACTTCTACTTTGCTGTCTCTCACACAGGAAATAGAGAGAAGCCATAATATATCTACACAGAACCTGTAATGTTACAAATGTCCTGACATGGCATTGTGAGACAAAGAACTCCAGAGATACCACTGAACTTTTGTGTTGGCCTTTGCTAGCTGGGCATAGGGTCTACCATTATGAGTAGCTCACTTCAGTGAGACTCCTTTGAAGAAAACTAATTTTTCATTTGCAAGTGTTTATCAATTGGAGATATCTCCTGGGTTAGGGATGGTGGCATGTGTCCACTTCTCCTTTCAGCCCTAGGACTCCATCTGGTGCAGGCCTTGTGTATTCTGCCTCAGTCTCTGTGAGTTCATATGTGTGGCAGCCCTGTTGACGGCCTTGATTCCTCCGTGTCCTCTATTTTCTCTGGCTCTTATACTCTTTCTGCTTCCCCTTCCATGAAGTTCCTCAAGGATCCCAGACTTCTTACATTTTATATAAAAATAAAAATTATTTGCATCTAGACCTGAACATTCTCATGTGGGTACAATTTGTGAAGCATATAGCAAATGTTTAATTAATGCTTGTGTACATAATTTATTGATAAATATTAGCGCATCAACTGCCACAACTACAAATAATATCTCTTGTTTAGGAGAATATTGTTTAAGATATAAACATTTTAAAAGTCAACCTCATGTAAGTTTTAAAATAGAAATCCAATGTATATTGATAACTCAATGGTAGAGCACTTGTGTACCGTACATAAAGCCCTGGGTTTGCCCTTCAACACTGCCACAAAAAAATAAACACTGCATGTGTATGTATGTACAGTATATACAGATACATATGTACATAATATGATGTATTATTTCTCAATACTTTGCCTGAATCATGTTATGTATTACTCTAAGACAGGGGAGTCTGAAAGCCCCTTAGAATTTGCAAAGTTAAGCCTTCTCATTTAATACTATATCAAATTGAGGACTTAAATAGTTAAGGTCTTGATGAGTCATGATGAAAAATCCAGAATTAGCACATAAGGCCTCTGATTCCAGCTGCTGTTCCCCTATTCTTTGTCCTGTAGGCAGTTTGGGTAATGAAAAGTTACCAAGTTGACTGGAATATAAAACCATAGGTTAATTTAAATTTAGAAAAAAATACTAATATAAAAGTTGTCTTTCTGAAATGCATCTTTAACTACAGGCTTCCGAGCTTAGTCTTTGTATAGTGAAGGCAACCCCCTCTGCACTAGTTGTGTTCACAGTTCATCCCAGGGACCAGGTTTCCCACAGTCATACTATAACCCATTGCCAAAGGGACTGGTGCCCTAAGAAATACAACCAGGCCCTGTATGTGTGCCACATGCCATATGATCTTACAGTGACATCCTGAAACTGCAGCCGCATGGCAGAGCTGGAGGCTTGAGGCCGACTGGTGATCTCCAAGATGGTCCTGAGCAGAATATCCAGCAAGCTGGCCACTATCACGTCTATTTCCTCCAACACAGACTTTTCCTTAGGAGGAAAAAAATAGCATGTTCAGGACACTGACTTTTCATGTACCAAATCTCTTTTAGTCCATGGCCAAATCTAGAATCAAAGACTCAGAGAACAATAGATAATAAGAGAGGTCAACCTCAACTGAAGACAAAAATCACATTGCAGAAAATAGAGCTTCAGGAAGTAAAGGCTCACCCCAAAGTACCCCAATTTTGCCACATAATGTAAAGCTGGGAGAAAACCAAAAAGGGTGCAGAGATGTAAAAAACACCAATTCTGAGGCCAGCCACACTGGTGAGAAACCTGAGCTAGCCTCTCCTTTTGCAGAAGAATTCCCTTAAGTCCTAACTGTGATTGTATGGAATCTTCTCAGCATGGCAGTCCTACAGATCATGTTCCAAGACTGGTTTATGCAAAAATGGCTTCCCATTGAAGTTGCTTGTTTTTTTTTTTTTTTTTTTTTTTTTAAACCTACATGTAACATAAGGGACTGGAGAGTAGTCAAGGTGAGTATCCATGGTTACAGAGAGCCCTGAGGTTAGTAGCCACAGGAGGAAGAGATTTGATTTCCTGAAGTGGCCAGGTGGCTAGTATTATCCATACTTAAGGACTTCAAAGAGAATATCTGCATTGTCTATTGCACACAAGACGTGGGTTCTTAACACATTTGAATGAGAAAACCTTCTGAGCAAATTGTCTCTGAGCAAAATATGGTTTTAGAAAGTATATTTTGAAGGAGCCTATTGGGTATATATAATTTAATGATAAACTTTTTAACACTTGAATGAAAACTCCCAGTTTCTCTGAGTGAACTGGCTTCAGCTTTAAATTCTTTATGAGCTAAGTCCAAAACCTGACTGCAATTTTCCAATTTAAATTGAAGAAAAATGGAAAGAAATCATTTCTACTATAGCTATTTGCTTTTGGTCTGGCTTTTACTCATGGTCTGGTCAGGCATGGCTTGGCTCTTTGTGGTCAAATGATGAGAGAGAGGCTTAAAGCCAGGTACTCGGCTTCTCCCCAGCTTCGCTCTCCATCTAGTTCCCTGTCTTCACTGGGCTTTGGGTGACAGAACAGAGAACTGTACCCTCCCATGTATGTTCTGCTCACAACACTTTCAAATGCAGAATTCATAGCTTTTCTAAAATGCCACTCCTGTTTCGCTGCCTCCTCGGGGGTCATTCCTATCCCTGCTCTTCAGAAGTAGATCATAAACACTGAAAGAATGGGGGAAACAGTACCGACTTTAATGCGGAGTTGGGCAACCTGGAGGTTCAGCATTTACATCCCAACTTCTCTATCACCTGCTGCTAATAAGAACAGTGTTTCCCAGCTGCAGACTGGGAGAAAAAGAACAGGACATCCTCCCTATTCAGATTTCAGAGCAGACTCCTAAGCTGAACATAAATCCCAGGCATTGTTCCGTTTATAAGGATGCATACCATTTTCCTCACTTTGTGCTATACTCGTAACTCACGGTAATTATACTGTGTCAGGAGTCAAGCAAATCAGGAACCCCCAAAGCCATAACAGAAAGACCACTATTGGGGTTGTGTAATGGTTGCACTACAAGGTATTTCTAGTCTCCTGGGGGCTGGTCTTTGCTTTTGTAATTTCTATAGGACTAGGCAGGCCCAAGGGTCATGGCCAACTTCTGAGCATCATCATGTGGCTTTTCCCAGATCAGGCCCAAACACCATCCCCTGCAAGCAGTAATTTATTTTTGCTACAGAGCATTCATCCCATCAAGATTAAAGACACATGTGGGAGTATTTGAGATTTCTAATTTTTCTCACTTGGTATTCAGTTCTTCCTTGAAACATAACTTTACAAATTTATTAATCTTGAATAAGCCAGGTTATTCAAGGTTACTCTAATACCATTAATTCTTTTTTTTTAAAAAAATCTTTCTAAAGTAACCTAAGAAGCCCAACCTGGCTGAAATGGAAAGTGAGTCTCTGGGTACTTCTGGTACAACTTCTTTGAGGACATTTAATATTTTATTCATTTGCAGAAGCCATTTGATGAGAACCGCACACTATGACCTGCAGTACTCACTGAGCTGTTTTTCTTGATGAGACAGAATACGTTGCTAAGGATACGTGCGCACATGATCAAGTCCTTCTGTTCTTGCAGGTGGATGTGGAGGTGATGCAAGACAACAGGAAGGAGAATGTACCTCGAGTCTGTGAAAGAGGAGACGTTAGTGTCATAGCTGCTGAGGCCCAAATATGCTCAGCCCAACCCTTACAGACTTTTTAATTCCATTTTGATTGTTAAACTATTAGCATAGGCTGGCACAGGAGCAATTTCTCTAAGAGTTTTATATTAAAAGAGGAACACTTTCCCCAGTGCATGATTCCTATGTCAAGAAGCCTCTCTTAGTAAACTCCAGATTCTTTTCAGTCTCTTGCCCCATGCTGAGGGTGTTTTACCCCCACATTTCTAAGTCAAATGTTTCTCTTACTGTTGGCTGCATCTGTCCGAGGCAGACCATCTGCAACATCTTCCTATGGTAAAGGAGACTTAGCCTTCTTATCTCTTGCCCTGCTGCTTGACTTCTCAAGAGTTACAGCACAGTTTCTGGTTAATAATATGATTACGCTCTCAGTGTTCCCATGTCATTCCCAGTCTTCAGTACAAGGCTCTATTTTTGCTTTGCTTTGTTCTCTTTCTGCTTTCAGAGTTATTGAGGAATTGTTTTTTTGTGGTATTTGAATTCAATACTATGTGCCTTGCCTTGGCCTTTCAACCTGTAAAGTAGTGTTTCTCAACTTGAGGGTCCAACAACCCTTTGACAGGCACTGCCTAAGAGCATGGGAAACACAGATGTTTACATTACAATTTATACCTGCAGCAAAATTACAGTTATGAAGTAGAAATAAAAAGTATTTTATGGTTGGGGATCACTACAACACTAGGAACTGAATAAAAGGTCACAGCATTGGGAAGCCTGAGAACCACTGCTGTACAGTGAAGCTGTCTTAACTTCCTTTAATCTGAGACTTCAAATACTTCTCCATGTGACTCTCTTGATCTTGCCTTCCATATTTTCTCATATTTGTGACCCACTTTTCTGGTGATTTCTGTATATCTTCACCCACCCTTTCTACCTATTTCTTACTTCTGCCATATTGCAGCTTCTCTTTGCCCGTGTGCAGTGTCATGGCCTTGGGCCTCTTCAGTCTCACACCCTCCTGTCCTTGTCCCTCTGGGACATCACACATCACTCTGGGAACTGGGGGATACTCTCAGAATTATCTTTTTCTCTCACATGATTTCTTTCTGTGTTCTCATTATGGCCTTTGATTTTCACATTGGAAATCTTCACTGGCACCTGGTGGTTTCTCACCATCTGTTCATCTTTATGAGCAAAGAACAAAAAGGGAAAACAAAACAAAACGTGGGACACAGGAGCTAGACTTAGACATTCCTGCTTCTTTTGGTGTCTGCCACTGCACCACCAGTGAAGGGATGTCTGTCCTTAGGTTAAAAAAAGGAAGGAATAAATAATATATATGTGTATATATATATGCTGAATACTAGAATTTAAACCTGTTAAACAATTCACTGCAAGCCTTCTGTAAGCAGTATTCCCCAATAGGAACCTTACTTATTTACAAAGCAATTATTTGACAAAAAGAACCAGGTAAAGAACCTGGAAACTGAAGAATTGGAAAGCACTATGTAGTAATGTTTAATCAGAAGGGAAGACAAAGTTCATCTGATAGGTTTCCAGCAGCTAGTGGGATTTGGTCTCTGCAAACTCAATTTTCAGCCAACTGTTAACATATCTATGAGCTAGGGGTGGAGCAACGGAGACAATCAGTTCACCTGTGTTGTATAAAAACAGAAAGGAATGACCATCCGGTCCAAAGAATTGCCTTTGTCCAGTGCCAGGCTAATGCCAGCCAATACAGAAAACAGGATTAGGACAGTCTGTGTGGCTAAAATTCTAATTCTTACCTTCATAAAAGAAACATCTGGCTCCAACAGACTACTCACTGTCATAAAACTAAAGGTTAAAACCAAGCCCAGATACCCCACAGATGAAGACAAACTGACTTTGTATACGTTTAAAGCTAGTATTAGCTATGTAGATTCTGCCCTTTGAGAAGGAACACTCCAAGTCTCAGAAAATTCACAGAACATAGGTCTCTGTGGCTGTAGAAAGGGGGGAGGGATTTTGTTTGATTTGATGTACATCCACCGGAGTGGCTAAATCTAGTTGCTAGGAATTCCCTATAGCATAGGCTAGGAAGATGGTAGGCAACCAACAATCCTTGGTACTCTGCTCCTTTAGCTTAATTTTGAAAACAGTGCCTTAGCTCCGTCTATCAATCAGCTTTAGATAAGAGTCCTTGGTGTTAGCTTCTATGCACAAAGAGTAAGGTTTGTCAGCCACAAATTGCTAATCACTTGTTACAAACTGGACCCCAACAGGGAGCAAGTTACCAAGGTAGCTTCTCGGAATGGGAGCCTGTGAATGTGACAAGGCATATTCTCTACCCTCTACTCTCTACCCAAATCATGGTACTTAGCAAAGCTCGTACAGTGCACCTAAGTGGCCTAAATTTCATGAGGCTGCAGCATGGATGCCACACACTTTCCAATCATGCTCTCTACTGGCCCCAAACTCTTACCCCACTTCCACTGTTTTGATGCTATTCTCATGTTCACCCTTAGATCGGAAGTTGCCTTCCCTAGAAGATTAAAAAATACACATGGCTTTGGTAGCTTTTAAAATCATATATTAATTCTTAACCCTTGACTCAGCATTCACTCATGAAACACCTGTTTAGCACCTAAGTAAACTAGGCGATATTAAGGAAGTGAAAGTCATATTTGCTTCTAAGATGCTTGGGAAACCATGCTCTTTGGAGCTTTCTGCAGTGGTAAGAGAGAATAGGCATTGAACTGGATATTCAGTTATTTATCTAGAGTTGTGCTTACTGATCCAAGAAGAAAAACACAATAAACCATGATACCAGTAATGAGCTAGTCAGGGTGAGAAGAAAATTTTTGCAAAGAGGAGAGTTAAATTATGATAGAATACTTTCTTTAATTTTGCTAAATACAAATAGACTAGATATTGTAACTGTAATTCTTGCTTGATAATTGTTTTGTTATGTTAAAATTGAAATTTCCTTTTTAATTAGACAGAAAAGGGTAAGTGATGGGAGATGCCTTTCTTTGCACTGTGAATTACCACTGGATAATAAAGGAACTGTTTTGGCCTATGGCAAAGCAGCTCAGAAGCAGTTTAGAATTCCAAGCATAGATAAAGGAGAAGGAGGGCAGAGTCAGGGACATGAGATCCAGCTGCCCAAGGATACAAGATGTAAAGAAACACAGGTAACAAAACTGTGCCCTGGAGATGAAGGAATTTTAGAAGATTACATGAAGACAAAATTCAGGAAGCATTGGAGAAGTGGATTACAGAAAGAAGATGAGACAGAGAAGATAGGCAGGGCCAGATTACTAGCCTAGAAGACCAGTTCTGATGTGTGTCCCAAAATAAACAAGTAACATATAATAGGGGTTGGAGTAACATGTGTGCTGTTTCCAAGGGTGATGGTGGTCATACAGTAGATAGAAGGAAGTAGATGTGGAAACCAAAGGAAGAAAGATCTCAGATAGGAAGAAAGATCTCAGATGTGGCAGCAAGGCTGGGCAATGGGTTGTGTGGGGAGATGTTGTGACATACCAGAACCACATGGTGAGTGGAGCTGAGGAATAAAAGTGAGCAGGAACTTTCAGGAACGACTGAGCTTTCCTGTTGATATGTTTGCTATTTGCATATAAGGAGTAGGCCACATACAGAGAAGAACAGAATATTGCAACTTCAATAGTAGACAAGGCAAGTATAGGCACCAAGGAGATGGCTACGTGCAGAGGGTGGAAAATGGCTGTTTCTATTTGGAGCGCAGGGTAAGATCTCCTCTTGAAACATAAATTTGATGTTGTATTAGTATATATGGAATAGTGAGAGACGTTCAGTAGGATTGACCTCAGGCCTCCCTCAGACGCCACATGATGCCCTCCAAAGTCCCCTCAGCATTGATTCTGCCACATCTTAGCATAGAATTATGTGTTCAACATCTGCTGTTGTGCTAGATTACAAAAAGATCAAGGGCAGAGACTGTTTAACTTGCTGCAATACTTTGAGTATTCTTTCATATACTACTGTATGGGATGCTGGGGGAGGGAAGGGTTATGTTTGGAGTGTGTATGCTGCTGATGGGTTGCTCATATGCTGGTAGATGGCCTCAACCAATGGGCACATAGGCAGCACTAAGTGGGCTGTTTAAACAAAGAAGAGATGAGCCATGCATGGTGGTTTATACCTTTAACCCCAGTGCTGGAATTAGAGGCAGGTGGATCTTCGAGTTCAGTACCAGCATGAGCTCCAAAACAGCCAGGGATACACAGAGAAACCTTGTCTCAAAAAACAAACAAAATGAAACGAGGAGGTAGGATTGGAAAGGTGAGGTATTGGGGGTGATTTTTGAGAGTGGGTCAGATTTAGGTTGGATATGATCAAGATACATTGGGTACTAAGGCAGTGAACTAGGGTTGCCATGTGTGTCGTCACTGAACAGCTAAGAGCAGGAGGTACCTGACCACAGGCCAGTGCATCTGCTGTGTCACTAATCTTGTGCCCTTTCCCCATTCCATGGAAAATCTGTGCAAATGTGAATGAGTGATGGAGATGAGACCTCTTCTCTCAGTGATATACTGGCTACCTTGGATCAGTACTAAAAACTCCACAACAGTGGTAGGAGAGAGAGCAAAGTGGGGGCCTGGATCCTGAGTAGCCCAGTAAGTCACAGCTAACAGGTTCCTAAGCCAAGCCTAAGTCCACAGGTGTAAATCTTTGATAAGCTTCATAACAAAGTATGATCGGTTGAGTAAGATTCTGTAATGTGGAGGGTGTGTGTGGAAAGGCCTTTCCCTGAGTACTCCCCCAGCACAAGACCAGAAAAAAAAAGCTGAGCAACACAGGTAGGGGAGGGGCTGGGATAGGGATAGAACACTAGTGGTTCTGAGTAATTTTTAAAATTCCTTTTTCTTCATTCTTTTGTGAGTTTCCTTAACCCACTCCTACTGTCTCATTCTTCTCCTGGATAATAGTTCTTATATTTTTATAATACATAGCCAATAAGAAAACTCCATTAAAAAATAAAACAATCTCTAAGATCTGTATACTTTTTCAATATGTGAATGCAGGTCTAAGAAGAAAGTGTTATTGGGTACTCATCAAGTACAGTAAGATTTTTGTGAGTTGCTGAATTAACAGAGAAACCTAATCAAACATCCTTCCTAATTTTGTGCCATTTATTCCTAGAATATGCTTTAAAAATAGCATTACATTCTAGCTTCCTATTATTTAAAATTTTCTTTTTAAAAAAGATTTATTTTTTATTTACACGCATGTCTGTGTGCTTGTGAGCGCCTGCCACGGGTGTGCAGGTGTCCTTCGAGGCCAGAATAGGGCATCGAATCCCCCTGGCTGTCGTTCCTGGCAGTTGAGTAACTGAAGTTGGGTTCTCTAGAGGTGGTAAGAACTCTTTAACTGCCGAGTGACTACCTCGGCCCCAGCCCATTCTTATTTTCTATTACAGTCTTGCATCAGTCTACAAAATTATAGGTGTAACTGGGGAGTCATTACAAAGAAATTCCTTCTGGTTACTTCAGTACAGAATTCCCATCATAAACTATTTGATTATTCTGTTTCTAGGGGAAGTAGGTAGCTGCCAGCTTGTCACCCCAAGCTGAGAACTGACCACAGCAAACCCAGAGTGTTGGACCCAGCTGACAAAGGCAGAACAGCAATTGGTTCTCTGTGTCTAATTCTTCCAGGGTCAAACTTACTTAGGCATTAAACCGAGGTAGCTCATTTCCCCCTTCTGCTCCAGACTGCTCCTAAGTCCCAGGATAGAGGAGGCTCTCATTTTGGCGCTTAGGTATTTATTTATACTTATCCTCTGTTATCTGCATGAGGTTTGTCCGACATGCATACTGTTCAGTCACAAGCAAATAAAAATATAACCTTCTCTAAGTGATGCTTGCAGATTCCTGCTAAAAAATCACTAGTACCAAGCAACAGGGACAAAGTCAAGGCTGATCCTCAGAGCTCCTTCAGCCTCTGGCCTGCAGTACAGGACTCCATGCCATTCCTAAACTCCCCCTCTGAATCCAGCCTCCACATGTCCTCCCATGCTCTCCTCCTCATCTCTCTTCTAGTCACTGCCAGAACTGCCTGCTTGAAAATGCAGCCTCCGCCACTTGGTTTCTCCGGAGAATATTCCCAAGTTAGGATTCTAGTATAGCTTTAACTTATAGAATGTTCAAGAGCTCTTGGTGGGCTTATCCCAATAGGGTCAAATGCTACAAGATTAAATTTTATCTTCTTAATATGTGGTTCAGCTGTGAACACCCTTCTTTCTATGGCTAACACTGGCCCCTAGAAAGACTCTTCACTGTCAGATTTTGTATCATGATACACTGTCTTCTGTACCACGAACCAAGTCTCTGCTCATTACCATCAACCTCAGTAATAAATTACAAATAGGAACTGTCTTAGTTATGTTGGGAGATGTGGAGTTGTCATTAAGAGAAAATCAAGAATTAATCCTTTGTTTATATATCTTAAAACATGTTCATCTCCACTCATCTTACAGCCATCTCTGGGTTGTAACTTCAGCAAAAAAAAAAAAAAAAAAAAAAAAAAAAAAAAAATCATAGTGTGATTTATATTTTTGCATTGTTTTGTTTTTCACTTTTAGCTTTCGGAGTTATTGTTATCTGTGGTATTTGTATATTTAGGACTATGTGCCTTACCTCAGCCCTTTCAACCTGTAAAGCAGTGGTTCTCAACCGTGTGCCAACTGTTATCCTTTATCTGCTAAGGTGGGCGGGTACGAGTGGGTGTGTTGTGTCTTTGCTTACCCTACCATGCCCTTGGTTACAATTTTAAACGGTCCCTCTTCTGACCACAATCTAATTATTTTACTCCATTTGTGAGCTCAGGCACTGACATTATTCATTTGGTTCCCCCCAATATCTTTTTATTCTTGAGGATACAGCAGCCATACCTGCCTCTCTCTCGAGTTCCCAGTGAGAGGGTCTGAATGCCATCATCATTTGCAACTCTCCCTAGGTTTTCCTTAGGTCTCCTAAGCAGCGAGGACTACAGGTGTGAGCCACTGTGCTTGCCCCGTTCAGGCTCAAAATTGTATTTTGATAGTCATTTAGAATATCTAACTGATAAATACATTTCTCATCCAAATTATCATGCTTTGGGGAAAGTACTTTTCATTTTTAATTGCTTTTCTGGTCATAGTCCACAAGACATGAAGAATGGCTTTCCAGACACAGCATTTCACTCTAGAGACTCCCCACCATACCTGGGTTGGTGTAGAGCTGGCTCTCCACGGTTTTGCCAATGCACTGAAGCTTAATTGCCTGCAGGGAATCATCCACATGCATGATGGTCGGCAAGCTGCCCAGAGTGTCCTGTACCAAGTTGGCCACTTCCCGGACATCAAAGAGCTTCAGCAGTTCTGAGTACACAGCTGGGAAGGAGCTCAGGAACACAGCCTTAAAACACAGAGGGAGTTCAAGTGGATTTTTCATGGATGCCATGAAAAGTGAGATGTAAAATGTCACCAATTTAAGAATTGTCACAACTATTCTTAAGGAGAAAGAAAATGAGTATTAACTCTGTCACCTAAAGCTAACAGGCAAAATTGTAAACCAAAACAAAAGTGTGTGACAGAGGAAGAAAGGTTTTAGAAATGTGCAAAAAAAACAGAATAAAAACTAGAAATCTTATGGAGAAGATTTTATCAAATTGACTGACATTATCAAAATGACTGATGTCTGCCCCATGCAAAATACAGCTGATTGAATATGCACAGCCAAATCTTGAGCATGGTCACTGAGGTTACATTTCTTTTTGGAGAAATTGTCTGAACTGCTTATTTAAATCTCATTTCCCTTTAAGAAGACAGACACAATAGTTCCCTAAGGCATTTGGTTTGTGATTTGGAGGAAACCCTGGACAGAACAAGAGAATTTGGCTGTATGTAGCAGCCTGGCTTCTACTCAGCATGGTGACTTTGGGAAGCCATTTTGTCCTGTAAGCTTTAGTTTCATAGCTGTAAAATAAACAGATCACTAGAACAGCTCCTCACATTGCTCCAAGTATGTAAAGACCATGAACAATTTTTAATGAAAACAAATCCATTTATCATTTTTTAGAGGAAGAAAATATCAGTGTGATTACCAAATGACAAGGGGCATTACTAAAAGGAAAAACAAAATAAAACAAAACTCAAGCATCTGGCCTAACAGCACAGGGAAGCCTGTGCAGAGCTCACAGATGGGAGGCAATGGAGCCATCATCTACCCTTACATCTGCCCAACGAGGGGGGGGCCACATATTTCTAATATGCCAAAACTCCTGGACCAGCTGACTTTCCAAAAAGACCTATCACTGTGTGCTTGATTGGACATGCTCTGATGATACAAACATGGAATCACATTCAAATCTCTTAAGGTTAGTGTATTCAGTGCAGTACAGATATCCAGAAGCCCCAAAACTCCATTCTTAATGCTAACACTATAAACATGTACAAAACACAAATGTTAGGATTACTTACTCTTAAAGATTATAGATTTAACATATGGGACTGCATGCATTTATAGAACCATATAGTATACACCACTATCAGGTAGTTAATAACTTTTTTAAAGCAGGGCATTGTGCAGCTGGGCTATGCTCAAACTTACTACGTAGCCAGGAATGACCTTGAATTCTCCTGCCCCTCCCCTCCACCTTCTAAGTGCTGGGATTACAGGTGCACACTACACCTGCTCTTACTGGTCCTGAAGGTGAAACCTAAGGCTTTGTTTGTGTGTGCTGAACAAGCAGTCTTCCAACTGGGCTACAGCCACAGCCCCTCATATTCTCAAATATATTACATTGTAATTTATTTCTCTTTCTAAATAAAAGCATTATGCTTGTTCTTCAAAAACTGTTTATTTGCCTGAATATTCTCTTTTGAATTTATACTAATATTTTCATCCATACTATAATTGTTAGGATATTAGAATATTTACAGAAGAATATTCTCATAAAGGATTTACATTATCTGGATTTTGTTTGTTTTTTTGTTTTTGTTTTCTATTGTGGCTCATACAAAGTTCCTGGAGTTTAATTTTATCCATGCTTTCTAACTCCCCTGATCGACCACTTGTATTTTCAGGAGAGTGGCCTTTGCACCTGGAACTTCCCAGAGAGCTTGAACAGTTCCTTTCTCAGCATCCTGTGTCCCAGCTCTGGTTATCCACATTTTTCCTCTAGTCCCCCTCATAGTTCATGTATGTTTTGAGGCAGGTTTTGAGTAACTTGGTAGTCCCCGCTAAAGACTATTCACATAATCTTCAGTGTACTCTGCAAAAAAATGATTCACAAAATGGAGTAAAATCAATAAAAGTAATATAAAAAAAATCAATGAGTCTTTCTGATCATGAAAGTCAAATTATCTTCTTTAGATACCCCTTCAAATATTCCTGAATTCTTTATTCCATTTCTTTACTTCAAAAAATAGTCTGAATGTGCCTGAAATATAAGGATCCTTTATAATATGACCACTCAGAAACAAAGCAAAAGGACTTTATAACGAGGGCAGGAAGCCAGCTGCACTGGAACAAGCTAAAAGCTATTATTGAAAATAAAAATAAAAGTACAATTTGCCTTTGACCTTTCTATGCCCTGAGACAAATAGAGAAAAGTAATTACAAGGAATTTGCAGCAAGGTCTTGGGCCTTTACTCTTGCCCTTCATCTTCTTTCTCAGCAGATTCTGGGGCAGAAGTCAGTATACAGAATGGGAACTAGAGACTCCCCCCGCAACAGCAGCTGAGTCAGTTCTAGGTACTAACTGTCCATGGAGGGCTATCTAGGAAAACATTATTGACAAGGTGAGCTTTGGCTAGGATGAATAAGTAAATCTTTCTACCAGGCCTAAGATGAGCAGACCCATTGGGTAGCAATCCCTTTGCTTACTTTAGTGCTGAGAAGGTCCCTTTACCTCTAGAAAATTAGGGTCTGCCCTGGGTTGTAACACATATGGAAAAGACTCCCACAAAGTCAAGCCAGTAAAGTAAGTTTCTGCTTTTAATACAGACTAGAAACTTGGGGCACTGGAATCTTTGGCTCTGGATGAGGTAGATATCTCATTCCAAGATGACTGAGCATGACCTGGTAGCTTTGCAATTACATTATGTTATGTTGCAAAAAAAGATTCTGCAGAAAAAATGAAAGCCACTCCTTATCTGACTCTTACATATGGAGATAATGCAAGTGGGCCTAACATAACCACAGCCCTTCAGGAGTTTTGTTGTTTTTATTTTTCATTTAGTTGTAGGAGTGCTAGAGAGACTCCTAGGATAGAAACAAAGTAGACTATGGCCAGTGGATTTGAAGCAAGCATATGTGAAAAACATTCCGAGTGGCTACCAGAAGACAGAGCCCCTCCCATCACTTCAGGGGCAGCCTTCACATTTCTGCCAACAGCTAAAAGGTCCTATTCTTTTCCAAAGGCTTTAGGAGAAAATCAAGTCCTGATTTTGCGTTTGGGAAACACTTAGGAAAAAATTCAACCAAGCCTGTGTAAATTCCTTATGGACAAAACTACAACCCAATAAATAAATTTTGTATAAAGCAATCAAGCTAAGGTATGTCAGTGTCAACAGAAAATTAACATGTCACATCAACAAAATTATTGCCATCCTACTTCTTTGAAGAGCAGAGTGGGGTCAACAGTGAACCTGGCTGGTATGAGAAGAAATGTGTCATTAACCTCACTACCAAAATATCAGAGGAGGCAATGCTCCTTTTGTTTATTAAAGGATCTCTCATAATCCATTAACTCTTTGAATCAAACTAAAAGTAAAACCTTCATAGAAACATATATAAATAAACAATGTACAAAGCAAAAAAAAAAAGACTTTAGTAGAATTGACATATTCAGAAACTTTATATACTTAAAAAATAACAGTCAAAGTTGTCTCTGAAAACCAAGAGCAATGACAGAATGTTGTAGAAACAGCAAGGAAGTGGCACCCTGCAGAACTATAGCAATGAAAGGTACCTGGTCTCTGAGATTAAAAATGATTAAGAGATGTTTCAGGGTGAAACCCTAATCACAAAGACTTTGTAAAAGTAGTAAATTCTGAGAACTCGAAGGAACATGTGGTGAGCCTAATGGATTATCCTTCTCAAATTATTAACTGCTGCAAGTCAGGTCTGGCAAAGTAGATGTTTGCTTTCGAGGTCTCTGGAAAGCTCTCTGTTACTGTGATTGTATTAGTAACACCACAGTATAGAGTGATATTTAGAAGAGCCTGTGTTATATGTGTCCCAGATGGAAGATAAATCCATATCTGTAAGGAAAGGAGTGATAACACTAGCTGCTTGTAGAGTAAGGAAAAGCACAGTGTTGTAATCAGAGGACTGAGGACCTCTGGTCCTGGGACACTGTATACTAGGCTTTCCATATGCCACCTGACTCTACATTATGTTAATACTCAAAGACCCAGTTTGGTCTAATATTTAATTTTAAGCTCTAGTTCTCAAAGCTTTTAAGTTTCCAGGGGATGGTGGGAGGCTTCTTCTTCATATGACAGGTTTTAACCAAGCCATCAAAACTAAAAATATACAAGAAGGATAAAGAAATTACAGAGAGATACTAAGAATTGTCTCTGGCAATGCATAAAAGGTGATGCTATTTTGAATGTAGATGGATCCTGAACTTAAAACACAATAGTGAAGAACCAAAAACCAACAAAAAAATCAGAGCCAGGAATGCTAGATCATATCTGTCATCCCAGTCCTTGAGAGGTAGAGTCCAGACTAGGTCACATGACACTCTGTCTCAAAAGAAAACAACTAACAACATATTGGTGTGAGTGTGTATCCCAAGCACACACACGTTAGGCTATTGCTAGCAACAGAACTTGGCAGCAAAGACTTGACCTTGGTCTTATACCATCAGTCTCAGGAAGATTACAGTAAGTGAAATAAAAGAAAGCAACATGGAATTTAGCAAAGTCTAAAAGAATGATTCTCAAGTTGATAGATCAAAAAGCAATGTGAGGCTGAACCAGGACAAATTGGCTCTAGTGAAATTCAGTTCCCCAGGTGAGGGTATGTGTTCTGGAAAATGGAGGCAGGCAGATGCAAGTGGGGCCTGTAAGGGCAGTGCTTACAGCCCCAGGAACTTCACATTCTAACCTAGAGATGGTCAAACTTCAGAGGAAAGGCAGCGGCCTACACATCAAGCTAGTATGTAAAACAAAATAAACTGCAGTTGTACTTTTCTTCTCTTCAGCGGAGACGAAAACAGTTACCTGTGACTGAGATAATGCTCCAGCCCCTTTGCTCTCTTGTGAAAGAAAGAAGCGGACAGACATGAGGAGCTCCTGGATGCAGCAGCGAAATTCCTCTTCATTTTGTCCACCCGTGGCAAGGGAAAACAGCCTTCGGGATTGAACTATATACTTAAAAATGTATTCTTGTGCCTTGGAAAAAGAATGTTAGAAAGTTAGCTTCAAAGGACTCTGAGAGTATTTATGTAACAATGACATAGCATAAAAAATAACAGAACAGTGTTAGACTTTTAAATAATTCATCCAAAAACTGGAGGCGCGGTGAGATTTTTGAATGATATGCACTTAGAGGGAAAAAGCCATTTTTCTTTGATGCCAAAGAAGCAAAACATGTTAAAAATTCTTTATGATTCCGAAGTTAGAAACACTGAATATTTTTGATCTTCAAATAGTTATTTTTTTTTAATTTAGCTGATGAAGAGATGACTATTTCCAAAAGTGATTTTCCATTTAGCATTTTATTTTCAAGCAGACCAAGAAATTAATAATGAAAGAAAATGCCTGTCTGATTGTATGTATAAAACTTTATGCGTGCCTTATCTATTTATCTACTGACATCACATAGGATAGTCTTAATTTGAGTCAGGGGACTTAAAGAAAACCCCTTTAAGAATTTATATTTTTTTTTTCTCTGGCTGTACTGGGGATGAACCCAGGAGCTCATGCTTGCTAGGCAAGCACATACTACCAAACAATATCCCTTGCCCCAAATATGTATTCTTTACTTAAGAAAGTTATACAAGAGGATTGAGAGTTAAAGTCTATCCTGGGCTACCTCAGGAGACCCTATCTCATACAGAGAGAGGGAGAGGGAAGGAAGGGGAAGAAAGGATTCTGGGAAGTTTGTATTCTTCAACATGCCAAAAGATCCTGTAGCATCACTGTTGAATCAGTACAATGGGTCTAGAGAGATGTGGGAGTCACTAAATTAGGAGACCCAGTAAAGTCCCAGGTGTCTTCATTTTGATCCCTGTTAGGTGACCCTATTGTTTCTTAAAACCTGAGATAAGAGGTTCTCAGAGCTCGGTCAAGGGTATGATGCAGGCAGAAACTTCCAAGTTTAATTATCTGCTCATCTGCTGTCTTTTCCCATGCCTTCACTTCTCCTGTCCATCCTGGATGTCATCTTTAGTGACAGGAATCCAGAGGAACAAGGATTCAATCCCCAGCATGTTCCAGTGGACAGGCCTGACAAAGTTCCTTTCAAATTTCATCAGCTCTGGAGCGGCCATAAACTGATTAAGACCCTTGAATTGGAATGTTAGCAATGTATCATCACCAATTACTGTCTGTGCAGAAGAAACTAATTAGTCTGCAATCACCATGCAGCAGCGTGAGACTGTTACCGGCTTTCAAGAGCGTGCTATTACCTTCAGCACCTCCTGGATGTGCTCTTGCCGCTCCGCTTCTGTTATCCTGTCCACGTACCACTTGAGCACCTTGATGAGATCTCTGAACACACGGAGAAAAGTGCAGATTGCAAAATGGCTAATTCTCAATTAAATGACAATAAGCTTGACACGCACTGTATCAGGAAGACACTGCTTTCTCTGTATGATCACACAGTCTCCTGCCACACTGCTCTAGGATAACTATACTAAAACTTCAGGTCAACATTA
The DNA here is from genome assembly GCA_004025045.1 of Sigmodon hispidus. Taxonomy (NCBI): domain Eukaryota; kingdom Metazoa; phylum Chordata; class Mammalia; order Rodentia; family Cricetidae; genus Sigmodon; species Sigmodon hispidus. The sequence goes on along the minus strand of PVIH01009189.1, from coordinate 44,907 downwards.
CTACCTGCTTCAAAACTTAAGACGGTAACACACTGCCGCCAACCAGATTAGATTGCTCTAAGTCTGGAGGTGTTCTGTTGACCCTAGAATTAGAGCTGTCATGAGCAATCTTGGACAACTGCTCATTGGGGTTCCTTCCTTCCCAATCCCCTGAACACTGCATGGGTGACTATTCAGTTGCAGGTAAGAGGTGGGTGGGGCATAAAGACAAATTGGTCCACTGCAAGTCGTACCCCTGCATTTATGAGGCTAACTTTCTTATCATGAGAAGAATAAGGCTTACTGTCAAAGCATGCCCTTGAAGGAGCATTTCCAGAAGAGAAAGTTGCTTTCTTGTCACTGGTTTATTTTTATCTTATTTCAAAAAACTAAACTAAAACTAAACAACAACCCACAAGTTCTAAGGTTATAGTCTCAATGAAATAAATGCTGTCTAGTTCCTAATTTCTAGAAAATAGTTCAGTAGTAGTGTGTCCCTGTGCTCCACCCTCCCACCCCCGCTCTGTTTTTTTAATGGTGGAAAGGCAAAAACCAAACAAACACAAAACCTGTTTTGTGTTTAAAAACATTTAAAGCTGGCTGGCTAGACTCAATTTACATAATCCCAATTCCACTGGCCAGGGAGCAAGTCTGCACACAGAAGCACCATGTATAGGGTCTGTGTGCAGCCCTTGGGGCAATTATTAAGTAGGCTTTCTATAGGCAGGCAGAGCTGAAGTAGGACATTACTCATTGCCCTTGCTTTACTTATATAACCCAAGCTGGTGAAAAAGAAGCAGCTTCTATCTATCAGTAGACTTCAATGACTAAATGGCTTGAGGCCAGGGACCAGATCTGCTTATTAGAGTACTGAGCAAAGGTACTCTGTAAATATTAATAGTTGAATGAATTATCTGGAACAGGGATGAAGGGATAGGTTGCTTCCCATTTATAATTATTTGTCTAAGGCATATATAACGCTATACAGTATAAAATAGAACTCCTATAGGCAGAAATGAGAAGAACCTTGACATCTTAGGCCAAAGCACACCAGGTGAAATGGAGATGAGACAAAAGGCACTACTAGGCTGAGGAAAAGACTTAAGGAAGTAGGTGTGTGTGTGTGTGTGTGTGTGTGTGTGTGTGTGTGTGTCCCCCCGTCCGCCTTTATCAAAATAAGTTATAGTCATTGAACAGGGATGCGTGAGGAGAGGACACGATTTGGTAGGAGGTCTTTATATCTGCCTTTATCTCCTTATAGTTATGTCTTCCAATGCAGCTGCTTAGGCTTTCGCACAAGTATAAAAAGCACAGTTTCTAATCCAAGCACAAGATAAAGGGCCTACCTGTATGCGAGTGCCCCAGCAAAGTGACTCTCGATGTAAGTGTCCATGACAGGCTTAAAATGATGGAACTTGCTATCTTGCAGCAAATTTATTATGTGGACCTAAGAGAAAATTGAGTTTTATAGAACCAAATGCCAGTCATTTCTTTGCCTATTAAATAAGTAGATGAATTATTACATTACCAAGTGGTCATTTCCAAGATTCGGAGGTACTCTTTTTTTGTAATATTGTTGAGAAAATATAAACTTACCAAAGAATCAAACACTTTAGAGCCATATTTTTGGGAATTTTCATCTAATATTCCAAATAATGTATCCAGTGTGTCTTGTAGAAACTGTGGGTTAGAAGAGCAGAAGGCAAATGAGTAGGCCACATTCTCCTCCTCCCAGGTCCTTGAGTTTCCAAGTGGTAATGAAGCAGAGTGTACCTTTACTATCTCTGAGCCATCGATTTCTTTTAACTTAGAGAGACAGCCTGTGATCTTGTCTGGGTGGGTTCTCCATTTCAAAAGATCAAGCATATCACCTTTTCAAACAGAAAAGGAAGATTAATAGCTTTTATAGAGAACAGCCCCTCTCATGAATGTGCTCCAATGGTAAAAAGCTTTTTCAATGCACTGCCTACCCCAATCCCACACTGGGACTAGCCTCTCTGCTGTAGGATGGCATTTACTTAAGAGTATGTTAATTATCACCTCTATCCCCCAGGGTTCCTGCTCACTGTTCAATTCTCCATCCCTTCCACAGGCTCCTGCCTCACTGTTTTGTCTGATATTTTCTATGCCCAATTTGACACTAAACTCCAAGTAAACAGAGCTGAGTGTGGCTCCGTTGTATCCCCAGTACCACGAGCAGTTTAAGCAGCCAACAATTATGTGCTCTAACATTTTGTGCCATCTCCTAGGAAGAGTTTTCCAGGAGGTAGGAACCTACTTGATTCATGCTTAGATACCTAAACATGAACAATTTTCCTGGAAAGCAATTCCACCTAGCATTGAAGATCTTCTTGATTGTTAAAGTAACAAACCTTAGGACCACACACTTTTAGTCTACTATGACAAGCCCAATGTACTAGCAAACCTTGGGACTTAAAAGTGCCTGTTTCTGGCTTCCTGGACCATCTTCTACCACAGATTATGAACAAGCAGACAGCCCTACTGCTTCCAGTTCCATTCTGAAACTGACAGATGGATTCATATTTCTACAGGCCTTTTAAGACCAGAAGGGATAAATTGTGCCCTCATCTTTCTTGGGCAGAATTTAGACTGTTTCAGGGAGGTGACCATGGCTTAAACTTTCTTAGTCTCCAAAGGATCAGAGGGTGATGGCATCTGGGGGTTAATAGGGACAGTAAGAACTTCCAAGCTAGGGAAGATATAGGACAGAGGAAACTGTCAGGCTACTCTCTATGTCCAGAAGCCAAGAGATGGGTCAGAGAGGATTTTTTAAGATTGAATAGCAAAAATTCACTTCAAAGCTTTGATTTCAAGATGAACCCAAATGGGTCTTGCTGAGAGAGGGAAAGATCAATAAGGAAACAATGACAGCACCCAATGATTCAGAACTCTATAAAACCACGGAAGTGATTAAGGTGAGAAGGGCTATATGGAGAAAACAGAAAGAGTCTACCAAAGCCATATACAAGAGAAACACTGAAAAGAGAAACTTCAGAGTGAAAATTCCATTGCAAATCCAGGATTCTTAATATGAAAAGCAAAACTCTGAAATGCTCTACACATCAGAGACATTTGATTACTATCCTCACAGTATGGGGCAGCCAAAACGCTGACAAGAGAACGTTGTATAAAACTGTCTTTCAGGTTATGTATGTAGAGTGCACATGAGATATGAGTCTTACATTTAGACTTGGGTCTCATCATCCAAATATTTTTACACATATGCAAATATCACCTAACCCAAAACTATAGCTCAATAAACACTGAGCCCTGTACCAAATACAGTAAACAGAGATAAGAGAAAGAGGATGTTAAATAAAAACATGGAGAAAAACTTAAGGAACTAATTGCAAATTACAAATTTATAATAAGTTCATTAAACAAACACTCAAATTTTTTAATATTCATTTCAAACTCAGACATCCTGCAGCGTAAGTGAAACTTTTTGAAAAGTGACTGGTTATAGTTTCAGTATCAGACATTTCTGAGTAAGCTTCTGCAGGGCTCTATTACTCTCCTGAGTGACTTGCTTTTTCTTTTCCTCTTCCCTCTGGCATCAAATTTCAGGATGCTATCCTTCCCTAGTATCTCCTCTTTTGAAGTCTCCCAATGTATTTTCTCCTGGTCACTCCCCTGGAGTCCCAGTCTCCCAACCCAGCTCTTATTCCTCACCCTGGCTCTTCCTTCTATTTGTTTATAGTAGAGGCATGGGAAGGACATCAGAGCCCTGAGCAATGTGGGGAGGCAAGAACCTTCCTGAGGTAATGTAGGACCTCATGAGCACAGCCTGGATTCCAGACAGTCCCATCTTTCCTGGAAATAGACTGATGAATCTCAATGAGGCCTGTTCATACTACAGTGAATTCAAGATCAAATGAATTATGTCTATCTGTGTGGTCATCCTTGTAGAAATGAAGGTATTCTAGAGAGACAGTTGTCTTCTCTTTGGCTGTCAGACTATTGAAACAGGAATTTCTCTTGAAGTCTCTTCCTGGGGAAAAGAAAAGGCTGGAAGCCTGGTGCCACCCAGAGGAGAAACTTGTCTCCCAGGAAGAGATTCCATAGTTCTGACAACTTGTTAGACCATCTTGCAAGAGACAGTACAGTAGAAACAATGATGATGAAAGGATCCATATCTGGACTGGGATTATGCAATTGAGTATAGCCTGTGCTCTCTTCTTAAGAGGCTTAAACCTAAGCCTCACATCAGCACCCTAAAGTCAGTCTTGGGAGGTCACTAGACTTTTTATTTGTTCCTATTTCCAACAAGGCTGCTTGAGTAAATCTCCTTTCCACTATTGTCTGTATACTGGACTATTGGGAACAGGTGTATGGCTAATTTGTTAGAACTATTAGGGTCAGACTCTGACTCTAACAGCTTCAATCAATTGTATACATACAGTATTCAGAGTTAAGGCAAAATTGTCATCTCCTAGGTCTGCTTCAGTCATCTGAAAATATGCACATGGAAATCGGGAGAAATGCTCTACCATTGAAATGATTAATTTTCTACATTCTATTCAAGGAACATTTATTAAGTATACTCTTTGCACCTGGACTACCAAGTATAAATGAAGATGTAAGATGTAATTACTCCATCCTAATATGTGTACGTGCAAGTGTGTGTGTGTGTGTGTGTGTGTGTGTGTGTGTGTGTGTGTGTATCAGTGTATTTGAGACATGGTCTCATTGTTTAGGTGGAAGCCTCATCTGTGCTGCACCTCTCTCTCTCCGCAGAAGCTGAACCCTGAGAAATCCAGCGAGCAACAGTTCCCTGGAGCTGCCCTCTCTAGACTCTACCTCTTAGAAAGCTCACCAAGAGCCAGCCCCTCCCCCTGGGCTGCTCAGGACCACACTTACCTGCTGTTTAAAACCTGGTCACCAGACCCCCATGTGCTTTCTCTCCTACCTTCTTGAGAGTCACCAGGAGTTGCTTTGCTCTGTTTATTAAACCTGGATTTATTAATTTGGCCTGTCTGATTCATTTGCATTGGTGGAGTTATCCACGAAAGGAATTTTTTTCCTATCATGCATGTAGCCTAGGCTGGCCTAGAACTCATTATGTAGGAAGAAAGACCTTGAACTCTTGATCCTCCTGCTGGAATTACAGGCATTACTACCACCCCTAACCTCCATTCCTGTAAAGGTGTTTGAAGAATCGACATCATCAGAAATACCTGCAGAGTGGTCTGGATTTGGAACACTAGCCACAAACAACATCAAATTCCACACAGCAAGAAGAGGCAGACCTACCAGGAATCCTGAGTGCATATCTGCTCTGAGAGACTACTCCTTGACACCACATATTTGCTAAATGTCCAATTTAAATGGAAATATAATTTGTGTTTTTTCCAAGTCATAAAAATGAATTGGAATTGGAATTAATTTCAATTTGCTTCTACATAGAGATGTATACCCTGAATGCAAATCTCAGAAAAACAGACTGACCACACTCCCCATCTTTTGAAATTAATTTCTTGGCTCATTCTGAGATGACTTACATTGACAGGGTTAATCAATGTCAACATAGTCCTGAAGCATGTTTCAGTATCCTCAGTGAATCAGAAGCCCCTGAAAAGACTGATTCCACCTTCATATAGTCAGACATTTAATATAAGAATTTTATGATTAGTTAATTTTTGCTACTTATATGAAATCTTACCTTGGTTGTATAAGGAAGCAGTTTTGAGTCTTTAGAACCTAGTTTCTCCTAAATTATGTTTATAATCGAGTGCCCTAAAGCCTAAAACTACAGCAAACTCAGACAATTTTATCATGTTTGCCTGTGTGGTAGACAGGATAACATACCATAATTGCTAAAAATGGTATGTTTACCTTATATTGACAAAGAAACGTTATAATATTCCCAATTTTTGATAACAAGGAGATACAATGGGTTTTCCAAGAAATGTAATCACAAGGGACCTTAAAAAAATTAGAGAGTCAGAATTAAAGAAATTTGAAGATTTTTCCCTGGTAGCTTCTGAAGAAGAAAGGAACCATAATCTAAGCAATGCAGATTGCTTCTAGAAACTAGAAAAGATAAGAAAAAACAAAAACAAAAGCCAAGAATTTCCTCTAAAACTGCAAGAAAAGATTCAGCATCACTAACATGAAAGGGATTTACATCTGACTCCAGAACCACAGTAAACTCCTGTCACTTCATGGCAGAAAGTTTGTGGTGATTGTTGTAGCAACAATATCCAATAAATATAATCCTGGAACATCTCAGTTAGGACATTTAAATAACAGTAAGGGCTACATAGATACATAAACACTCTGTGTAGGATGAATATAAATTTTGTCTGGGGAGCCACTTGATTTTATTATCTTCATTACTTCCACAGCCAAACCTGAGGTTTGGTAAATGCTTTATTCATAATCAGTGAGTCAAGTCAGTGGAGGTTAGATTTGTTAAACCAGTAAACACTGGATACTAATAAAGTCTAGGAAATCTTAATAGAATTTGTGTTTTATGTAAATATGGTAGCCTTGCTACTGAGAGGGAATTAAATGGGGGTCACTACTACAGTGCTATGTTTTGCTGCCTTTTTTACACTACATTCTGAAACAACTATTTTTTTTCCTCACAAATAGCTTAGATAAGCTGCATAAAATATAATGCCTTGTAATGAAGTGATTCCTCTCAACATATTGCATCTAACATTATTAATACATAATTCAAGGTGCTATCTAGAAGCTGTATGTGGCAACTATGAAAAAATTAAAAACTTTATTTTACTTCTTTTTATAGCAAAATGTTTTTTATAAAATTTTGCCAAGGATATGTACTTGATTTATTAATCATAATTTGTAAACAATAACATAACAATCAATGCTACAGAAGAAAAGCAATATCTATCTAAATAAACAACAACAAAACCAAAAAAACAACCAACCAACCAACCAAACCAAGCTTTATCCCAAAGCCTGTAATTGGCACTGTTTATGGGGCTATAAAACAAGAGTACTTCTGTCTCTTTTTATGTTAAGTGCAGCTGGGTTTTTCACTGGTTATTTGAGGAGTTAGCTGATACTTAACTTTCAACACTGGGTTAACTCCTAACTATTAAACTGCATGGCTGGTGTCACGACTGTTTTCACTTGATTAGAAATCCTAAATGAAAGGATTAAAACCTTTTCTTGTGCAAAGTTCTTAAATACTTTGATACTTGCTGAATATGCTACCAAAATACATACAGTTTCCACATGCCCTTAGGTGGAGGCTGTCAAAGAAAACGGTGTTATACATCCCTGAGGTGTGGGGCTTTCCTGCATTACCATTTTGAGTGAGTTTTGTAGAGCAGAGAAATGATGTTATCCAAAAGGACTCCTTTGTGGCCTTCATGGTTTGATTATTGGTCCCAAGGAAGATAACCTTGGAAAATGGAAGCTTGAGGTAGCGGGTGGTATCCTGAAGGTTTGTGTTTTCTTCACACTGTGAAAAAATATGAAGAATGGGAGGCAAGATCTTAGAAAAATTAGTAAGCATAATTTCTTCTTCTATGAACTGGAAACACTGCAAATAGCATTATAAATAGGATTTGGCTTTTCAGGAAAATTCACCAAACATGTGTAAAAGAATGGATTTTGGACTCTAATCAGTTTTAGCCGAGTTCCTACCTAGCCTTTTCACTCTCAATGTGAATGATCCTGTTGAGATATTGAACCACCCAGGATTCCTGTGGTCCTTGCCTAAAACCCCACTGTCTTGTAAGAAGACTTAGATTACATATAGGCTTTAACATGGTCTGGGAGACACTGGAAATGCCAAAGCAATCTCATTTGCTAATGAGTGGAGGACTTTCCAACAGATGCTTCTTCTTCTCTAACATGCCCTATAAGAGCTGTTGAGTTTTCATCACCTTGAAAACCACCAGTTTTAGGTAATCTGTTCCATGGGATGAGGAAAGAGCTATGTTTTTCAAAGAAAATGTTAGCTCTGTTCCCCCAGATCTAACCCCCCAGTTCATCTCCAGCTCTGCAGCAAAACACCTGTGGCAACCTTCCTAGACCCTGTTCCCATCTGTGGATCCCGAAGATCTTCCTTCACATGTGTGGCTCTGACTCAGCCACCAACCCCAGCAGACACGCCCTATTGACTCAAGATTCACTCCTCCTAGGGTAACAAGTAGGTTGACTATGGATCCACACCTCCAGATCCACACCTCCCCCAGATCCATACCTCCCCCAAATTCACACTTCCCCCAGATCCACATCTCCAGTCTCATCATCCCCAGCTCAGTGGCAGGAGAAACCTACTGTGGCCTCTCTTTCTTCTCTGACCCCATCTTCTATGGATCACAAAGATCTCCAACCTTCCTTTCCCCAATGTACCCCATTATTCCAGCCTTCAATACTAGCAGACATAGGCTGGGAACATGCCAGCTGAGTAGGTGAGGGAAACAAGATCTTAGAAAATGTCCTAATATGCAGCCACAGTCACTACACTTTCCTTAAGTCCGGGGAGAAGGAAGCAGAAACCAAGGAGCAAAACACTTACCTATCAGAGACAAAGTCAGATACCGTCTTCCAGACCTACAATCACCATAGTCCCAGATGTCTAGATGTCATCTTAAAACACAGTAACAGCCAGTACAATATGTCTCCACTGAAGCTCAGCAATGCTGAGTATTCCAAGATAGCTGAAGCCCAAAAAAAGACCTAAGGACAGGCTGTATGAAGATGAGAGAGGCTCATAAATGAAAAACTATCCCTTAGATAAATCCAGGAAATCACAAACAAGCAGTATGGAGAAATGAATAAATTAAAGAAATCTAGAAAAACACAAGCAGTGCAAGGGAATGACTAAAACAGCAAGTCCCAAAGATGGGGTAGAACTGATAAGGAAAACTCAAATGGAGGGAATGATGAAAATAAAATTTTGTGTAATTAGAACAGGAACTACAGAGGAAAGTTTCCCCAACAGAGTATAAAAGATGGAAGAATGAATCTCAGGTGCTGAAGATATGATAGAAAAAATATGGATACATTGGTCAAAGAAAATGTTAAATCAAAAATTTCCTCAAAAAAAAAAAAACAAGAAATCTGGGACACTATAAAAAAGACAAAGCCTAAGAATAATAAAAATAGAGGAAGGAGAAGAAAACCAGCTCAGAGGTCAAGAAAACATTTTCAGCAAAATCATGGAGAATATTTTCCTAACCTAAAGAAGAAGATGCCTATAAAGTTACAAGAAGCATGCAGAATAGCAAATAGATTGGACCAGAAAAGAAAAGTCCCTTTGGTACATGTGGTAGTTTGAAAGAAAAAGGCCCTTAGAGGGAGTGACACTATTAGGAGGCATGGCTTTGTTGGAGAAAGTGTGTCACTGTTGGGATAGGCTTTGAGGTCTCTTATGGTCAAGATACCACCAAGTGTGTTAGTTCACTTCCTGTTGCCTGCACAAGATATAGAACTCTCAGTTCCCTTCACTAGCACCTTGTCTGCCGGCATACTCCCTTGCTTCCCACCATGATGATAATGGACTAAACCACTGAACTGTAAGCCAACCCCAATTAAATGTCTTCTTTTATAAGAGTTGCTGTGGTCAAGGTGTCTTTCCACAGCAATAGAAACCCTAACTAAGACAGCACATAGTAACCAAAACTTTAAACATACAGAACAAAGAAAGACTAATTATAAGCTGAAAAAAAAGATGAAGTAACACAAACAGACAGAGCTATTAGAATTGTACCTGACTTTTCAGTGGAGACTCTAAAAACCAGAAGATCCTGGACAGATGTGCTGCAGACTAAGAGACTGCAGATGCCAGTCTAGACTACTATAGCCAGAAAAACTCTCAGTCACCATAGATGGAGAAAATGAGCTATTCCATGATAAAAACCAAATCTAAGCAATATTTATCTACAAATCCAGTCATACAGACTGTGTTGGAAGAAAAACTCCAATCTAAGGGGGTTAACTACAACCATGATAACACAGGGAATAAATAATCCCACACCAGCAAAATCAAAAGAATGAACACATACACACACATCATCATCATTGTCATCAGTGCCAGCACCAACAAAATAACAGGAATCAATAACCACTGCTCATTAATATCTCTCAACATAATTGGTCTCAATAAAAAGACACACTACTACAGCTTAAATCACATATTGACCCTTACACACTGATAGTGGAAGACTCTAATACTCTACTCCTACAAATAAACAGGTCATCCAGATAAAAACTAAACAGAAAAATGATGTTATAAACCAAATGTGCTTGACATATTTACAGAGCATTTCATATTTACAAACATAAAAGAATATACCTCCTTCTCTGAAGCTTTCTCCAAAATTGAACATAATCAGACATAAAGCAAGTCTCAACATATATAAAAAGAAAAAAAGGTTCCCCTCATCCAACTCAGACGACTAGAAACTAAAGGAGTATGTCAACAGCAGAAAGCTTACAAACCCAACAACTCTACTGAATAAAAAACAGGTCAAGGCAGAAAAAAAAGAAATTAAAGATTTACTAGAATTGAATGAAAATGAATATATATCATAACCAAACTTTGGGTACACAATGAAAGTGGTTCTAAGAGTCAAGTTCTTAGCAATTAATTGCCTACCTAAAAACTGGACATGGTGGGTGGGGGTAGCACATGCCTTTAATCCCAGCACTAGAGAGGCAGAGGCAGGTAGATCTCTGTGAATTTAAGACCAGCCCGAGCCAAGGCTACATAGAAAGACTCTGCTTAAGAAAGCAAGAAAAAAAATTAATCATAAAATCACTTATAATGATATTCTGCTATACTTATAGACTGGTGCCTTATTCAGCCATGTGCATAGAGACTCCCTCCTGCAGCAGATGGGAACAAATAGAGAGACCCACAGCCAGACATTACACTGAGAAAGAGACCTTGGAATACACAGCTCAGAATGAGATGCCTCCAACAAATCCCTCCCTCAGTGCTCAGGGACCCCCAACAGAAGAAGAGGCAGAAGGAAGTGGGGGAGACAGGAGTCAGAGGAGACCCAGAGAACAAGGCCCTATAACCCTACTAAGCAAAGCTTGCATGAACTAATAGACACCAAAGCAGCATGCACACGGCCTATATGGGTATGCAGCAGGTCTTCTGCATTCATACTAAAGATTTCAGTTAGGAATTCTGTCAAAATTCCAAATGTTTTCTGTTTTTTTCTTCAAGATATATAGACTGAAGACTCAATAAAATAAACACACTTTCAAGAAAAATTATAAAGTAAATACTTCAAATATTTTCTTTAGAAAACTGTTTAGACAAGAGAATGTACTTCCCTGGAGCACATCCCATTCTTAGGTGCACTAGGCTATAGAGTTGGGAACATGCTCTGGTTTGACTTGTGCTTTGTATATCTATGTAACTCTCTATGTGAGGGCCACCAAACTCAGTCCTGATATTACCTCAGCTATTTCCAGACGTCTTCCTGAGAAGATTTTAGACCTAAAGAACCATCTCTTACTACAGTTCACTTCTCTGTTTGGCTCTTGGATTCTTCTAGCAGCATCTTGGGATTCCTGCCTACCTCTACTATTAAGGCACTAACCACTCTGGGAGGCCATCTGGCTATGCTCTGAATCTACCAGGTGCCATGGAGAGTCTACTTGTGGGCCAATCATCATGGACAAGTTAGTTCCACCAATCCCTGTTGCCTTCACCTGCCCACCTGCCTAGGGCATTAGAACCTTAGCATCTAAAGTATGACACATGACATCCAATAGTTTCCTGTAGCTAAACTCTATCACATTCAAGTATAAAACATAACCATCAATAGGAACAACACCATAAACACAAAGGTATTTTAAGATGTTCTTTCAAGATTAAGGGAGAGAAAGACAGACAGTTAGGCAGATAAGACTGGCAGAGACCATATATTTTGCCCATCAACTACGTAAAGAAAAGCATGTAAGTACTCTCAGTAGTCTTTTTAACCCATTTCTAAAAATTTTAATGAAATACAAAGAAATTCTTATCACACATATCTTCTATTGTTCTTCAAGGCTTTTAGCATGCATAATTAATTCATAACATAGTCACTGCACATTGAAAACCAATGTAGGCAACTAGAACAACACTTATAAGTATTTACCAGGCACTGTTAGGCACGTCATACATATATTTTCTTTCGTAACAATCTTATTATGTAGAACATTGTAACCAAGGCACTTATATGATTTGCCTAATGTTGGAGTATTAATGTCAACACCAGGATGGTGTTGTATTCCTAACAGCCACGTGACAATGCCTTTTTCTACTCTTCTTTTAACTCAGTTTTAAATTTTATGAAAGGAAAAGTGAACTTTGTGTTGCTTTCTTTATAAATATGAAATGTCAGCTTCGAAAGAAAAATAAAAAAAGTCACTTTCCCCTTATGTGTGCCAGTCACCATGGCAAAGGGCTCCAAAAGGAGTGCAAGATTAAAATCATCTCAAGAGAAATAAGACCTTGAATGAAATCACTAGTCTAAGTCTCAAACCATGGTACAGAAAGGACTGTGGGACCCGGCTCTTAGGCAGGAGAAGGGGACAAGAACAGAGGGGACACTCCACACGAGCCTGGGAGCACAACAAGGACTTTGATTTGGTGGCAGGGACCTAGAAAAGAGACAGGATTTGGTGGTAGAGAAAAACAGAAAAAATGTTGTAGAAGGTAGGTTGAAGGCTAAGGGAGGATGACAGCAAGGTTTTTTAGCTAAAAAGGCTACACAATCTCCTACTAGGAAATGATGAGTTCAGAGTTCACTCACCAGAGAGCGAGGCTAGTAAGTGGTCAAAGCACTCTTTGGGACCGCAGGAAATGTACAAATGTGGCTCAGCCAGGGAGGAGAAGGGTCTGTACTGAGAGTGCTGTCTGAGCATGGACAAAAGAAAGCAAGCAGGAAAGCCTCAGTCACTCCTTCAGAAAGGGGTAAGAATAAGTGAGATAAGGAGTGTGGTTGGCACTGCCAGTTACTGAACTGGAAATACCAAGTACAAAAGAGTCATAGCTGCATGTTTCCTTCTCTGCAAATATGTCAGGGGGTTAGCTTGTCATCATGGTAGGGTTTAGCTGTATTCTCAAACTACATGTGTTAGAAAGTGTGGATTGTTTGCATACTGGGAAAGACCCATACACCAACCCTAGGCTTTGACAGAAGTAATGTCTTCCTCATGAAACCCAGTGTAGGAATAGAAAAAGACACTATCCTCATCAGAGAACATGTGTGTGCTGTTGTGGGGCACAGAGACATAGCCGAGGCACCTCCAGTGTTCTGATCTATTAGGGCAGAATTCACTCTGTTGCTTTCTTAGAAACAAAGTTCTATGAGTCTGCTACTGGATTGGAAGAACGAAAGCATGCTGCTGGTGTAGTAAAGCATCATTTCCTTTAAAGCCTGCAATCCACACAGGTCACCTTAAAACATGTTTGTTTATTACAAACTAGAGCTGAGAGCTAGTTTTTGACCACATTTGGGGCTGAAGTCAGATCTTATGAGATGGGTTCCTTCATACTCTTACAGAAATATTTAAGTAGCACAAGTAGCCATCTTTGAGTAGCCATCTACCTCTTGCTAAAGTCATTGACTGTCAGTTGGTAGGTATAGTAGTTTGGATGCAATTGGCCTCCATAAATCTCATAAGGAGTGGCACTATTGGGAGGTGTGGCTTTGTTGGAGTGGGTATGGCCTTGCTGGAAGTATGTCACTGTGGGGGCAGGCTTTGAGGTTTCTTATGCTCAGGCTACTATGCAGTGAGTCAGTTGACTTCTTGTCTGCAAGATGTAGGACTCTCAGCTCTAGAACCATGTCTGCCTGCTCACCACCATGCTCCCTATCATGATGATAAGAGACTGACCTCTGAAACTGTAAGTGAACCACTGACTTAAATGTTTTATTTATGAGAGTTTCCATGGTCATGGTATCTCTTCACAGCAATAAAAACCTGAACTAAGACAGTATGCTCTTGTAAATGAGGCAGCATGTCCTGGGCTACCTGCTGACCATAGCCTAAGATATGTGACTGAGAACCACAGTGGTCAGTCATGAGTCTTCTAAAAAGGCAATTTTGCAAGTATGCAAGATTCATGATGGGGAGATCAGTATTATAGTTTATTCAGAGAAAATTACAGTAGCAAATTCCCAGTATGTTAGTCAACTTAGGGTCTACAGCTTAGATGTGTAGAGAATTGAATTGAACCTACAGAAAGTGAGAGAAGTCTATTGGAAATTCTATAATACCAGCTAATAAAAAACAGACTTAAATAATTTTTAGTGACAAATATCTTCTTGTGGGGACTTTTTCAAGAGAAACAGTCCTTGCTAATAACACTATATACCTAATAATTTCATAATATTTGGTCATACTTCAATTCAGTATTAAAAATGCAATCAGGAAAGGGCTCTAGCCTCATTTTGCTTGGATACAGACCACTGTATCCATGTGTTAAGACTGATTTTAAAGCTGTGATGAGGACCACTGGATACTAGTTCTGCTGGCAGGGAAAGAAGGCTTTCTGGGAAACCATAAGGCAGGAGAGGGTTACCAGGCAGGAAAGGAAGGGAAGGAACAATGTAGATGACAGCAAGCGCAGTGGTGGGGAGGGACGGCAATGAATCACGGGCAGACAACTCAATACCACGTGTTCTGGACTAGAGCCAGGAACAGCCAAATGAAATCAGTAGAAACTTCGTGTGAAACTTTGTTTCACAGAAACTTAAAAAAATAGTATGTTAACAGTATTATCACCTAGACAGGCTTACTCTTAATGTGTTATTGTTTATTTAAACGGTTATAATATAAGGAGACTTGAGTGAAGGATATGTGGGTATACTAGAGCTTCTCTGTAAATCTAAAACAACTAAACCCACAAGTATATGCATTCTAGTATGCCTAGCCAATGGGATTTTCAACATGAAATGGTCAGCTATCATAAATAAGAAAACCAAAACCTCAGTAGCTAAGCAGAGTTGAACATGTCTGTGGTATTTGCTACTTGAGAGACTGAGGCAAGAAGACTGTACTTTGAAACCAATTTAAGGAAACTTACCAAGGCCCTTACTAAGTATAAAAGGGGAACACTAGAAATGTAGCTCACTGGTACAGTGATTGCTCAGAAATGAGGTTTCCCCCCCCCAAGGGTCTGTAGTCATATGGAGGAAGTTCATATGAATGATGGAGATAGATATCTCAGAGAATGGCTGGGACAGAGGAAGAGTGGAGACAGGGAGTGAAGATCCATTTGACATGGGCTGGGAAGGGAAGAGGAAATATGTGTTGTTAAAGAAGAAACAGAATGTTGCCGCATGCTCACATCCCAAATAAATGGCAGTAGCTAGGAAACAGTGACAGATTCAGGGGAAGAGAGGACACTGGAAGGAAGTCCTGCACGACTGAGGTAGAATGGACTGTGGAGAAAAGGCATCTTGCCTCACCCCCTAAGACAGGAAGCAGGAAGTAAGACAAGAGTGCAGATAAAGGAGAGGGCACAGGAAGTTAGCAAAGGTTCTGTCTGGTGGCTTGTTTTCTTAAGTTGACAGAAAGGAATCCTGAGATCAGGTGATGGGAAACCTGCCCCAGCAAGGAGTGTTTTGAAGGAAACTGCATTTTATGTGTGTGTGTGTGTGTGTGTGTGTGTATTTTTCATTTTAAATTATAAATTTATTTATAATTTGAACCAATTACAAATCTATTTATAAATTGAACCAACAAAGGAGAATAAATGACACATAAATTTTGTTTGTCTATGAATGAACATAATTTAGACAAAGTGAACTGCATCTTTATTATTTTCATCTTTAAGTTTACAGGCATAGTGCTCACTATTTTGAAAAGTTATATGGTTAGTGTCTTATACTGAGTAAGTGAACTTAAAATTTTCTACCTTAAATAAAATAAAATTCAAATGGGAGAAATGACCACACACATTATGCTAACATATTCACAAGGCACAATGCAATATACCACAGCAGAAATAAAGAGCTAGCATTTTATATTATTAAATTAATCTAGGAAGATTTCCATCAGGAAGTAGAGGCTTGTTTTAGAGTCATTTTTAATAGCTTTAGCTTTCTTATTTTATAAAAAATTTAGGTAAAATGTTATATAAAATGTCAAAACTTTTGGAAAAAGTTTTCACATTGAAATAGATAAAATTAGTAGCCTAGGTTATTTTAAAAGTATCAGCATTTTATTATATTATTCTACTTTGTACAAATATACTCATTTTCTTTTTTTTTCTTTTTTTTCTTCTTTATTTTGTATTTATCAAAAAAACAGTAAAAAGAATTTTTTTAAAAAAAAAATGTCGAAGAGTTAACAATAACTATACAGAGGATAATAATCATAAGCATGGCTTATCAAGGGTGGAAATGCAAATAAGATTACTACACATATATTTTCTTTGTGTTCAGCTTTCCCTCTGAATTTTTTTTTCCATCCCTGTATATCCTTATTGAAGGTCTCTTCCCCCTCCCACCACATCTGAT
>PVIH01009189.1:0-28347 GCA_004025045.1 Sigmodon hispidus | reverse complement strand
AGTCCTCTCTCCCCTTATCTATTCAATATAGTTCTCGAAGTTTTAGCTAAAGCAATAAGGGAACAAAAAGAGATTAAGGGCATACAAATTGGAAAAGAAGAAGTTTGTGTCTTTTCATAGGTGAGTTGAGTTCATTGATATTAAGGGATATTAGTGACCACTGATTGATGAATCCTGCTATTTTTGGTGATAGCTTGTATGTACTTCCTCTACTGGGCTTTTCTTCTGTGGGATTATTGCTGTTTGTAGTTTCATGGGTGTATCTGGGATTCTTTGGTTGGAGTTTTCCCTCTTATGCTTTCTAGAGAGCTGGATTGGTAGATAGATATTCTTTCAGTCTGACTTTGTCATGAAATATCTTGCTTATTCCGTCTGTGGTGATTGATAATTTTCCTAGTAGTAGTCTAGGTTGGCAGCCATGTTCTTTTAGTGTCTGTATAACTTCTGACCAAGCCCTTCTAGCTTTCATCGTTTCCATTGAATAGTCAGGCATTATTCTGATGGGTCTGCCTTTATATGTGAGTTGGCCCTTTTCTTTTCCAGCTCTTAAAATTTTTTCTGTCTTTGTTCTATATGTTTTGTGGCTTGATTATTATGTGGCAAGCAGACTTTTTTAGGGTCATATCTATTTGGGTTCTGTATACTTCTTGTATCTTTATAGGCATTTCTTTCCTTAGATTGTGAAAGTTTTCTTTTATAATTTTATTGAATACATTATCTGTGCCTTTAAGTTGGTATTCTTCTCCTTTTTCTATTCATGTTATTCTCAGGCACCTGGTTGTCTATGGTAATGCAGCTCACTTGGGAGGTAGGGCCAGGCCATGGGAGTCCCCTTCTGTTAGGGGTAGCTGAGCTAGGCCCGTCCCAGCTAAATTCTAGGGCCTGTCTGCTTGCAAGAGTTTGAGATCAGAACCTTGGGTGTGACCTTAGCTCCAGAGAGGGATTTTCTGTATGGGCAGCCCAGAAGCTGGAATCTGCTCACCTCTGATTCCATTCTAGACATGGGTCTGCGTTTTAAAAAGTGTCAGTCTGTCTCTAGGTATATATATTGTTTATCATCCTACCTTCTTTTTCCTCATCTGGGACTACTATATCCCATAGGAGTTCTCCTATTAAAGTATAGATGTCTTACAACATATAGAGCAATTTCTTTGTTGAGCCAGTTCAGATGGCTTCTCATAAGACTAATTTTGGTGCCTTTACATTTCCTTGCTAGTCCTTTATATTTTAGCCTTTCCCCCCATCACACATCTATGGGAATGTCTGGGAGAAGTTCCTTTGAAATCATCCTCATTATATTTGAAACAATGAAATCAGCTAATTTTTTTTTTGTCTAATGCAACTGTCATTGTGGATATTTGACCTAGTTTCATCACATTCATTTCTTGTATAAAACCTGAAAATGAAAGATGAGTGATGATCTAAATCTTGTCAGGAAATGTCTAACTTGGTGCTTGTTGATTTTGGCCCTCACAGAACAGATTATATTCCAAGATCATGGGAAGCATCACATAGAACATTGGGTTAACTGAGAAGATACCCTACTAAAGAATATTTTTATGTGACATAGTTTTAGCTACTGTGCTTACATTTCTCAAACAGGATCTTTAAGGCTTCTTACAGTTTTTCCTATAGAGTGTAAATTTCCTTTTCTAAAAAGTTACAATAACTTAGTGGTTAAAAGTTCATGACTTATCTTTCACCATCTTCAATGAATACTCTTGATCCTGGCATGCTAAAACTATTTAAATCTTCCTGAACCATGATTTTGATACTAGTGAAATGAACATAATGCCTAACCCACTATATTAACGTGAATATTAAATGGAACCAAAGTTATTGGTTTATATAAATCACTCATCCGAAGATGACTTAAGGTCATTGACTTAATGGAGCAAATTGATATCGAAGGGAGGAGTTTGGGTTTTGTTTGGTTTGAGGTAGGGTTTCACCATGTGAATCTAGCTGACCAGGAATTCCTACTGTAGATCAATAATAGCATGAAAATTATGGAGATCTTCCTGCCTTTGCCTCCTCCACGCTAGGATGACAAGTGTGCCTCACCACTCCTAGCAGAGAATATTTCCTTATGATGTTAAAGGAAACGTAAAACAGTGATTTTATTGTGTGAACTGGGGATTTGAGGTTAAGGATCCACTTCAATAGAGGAACAGAAGCAAAGTCATGTTGATTTGTGTACAAAAAAATGTGTTCTGCTAAAAATGAGTTAAATGTATTCTTTAAGAATCAAAAGTTGTGTTGGGGGAGTGAGGAAAGGAGAGGGGAGGAGAGAAAAAGAGAGATCTTCCTATTTTGCATAGGATGAAGCTTTTGAGACATTAATAAATAAATGCTATCAGGCATCTCTCTGGTACCCAAGAAGAGATGATTCTGTGGAAGTGTTATCTCTTATGAACTATATCTGAAGGAGAGACTGGAAAAAGGCTCTGCAAATCTCATTTTGAACAGGGTTGTTCTTTCAATTGTGGACTCCTTCTTCAGCTTCTACCTCATCTTTAAGGATATTCCATTAGATTTTCCTAGAGAAATCACTATTTGAAAGATTCCAGATGATTAATTGTTCATGAACTTTATATCATCATATAATGTGTTTTATTAAATTCATTCCTCATTCCATCTCTTTCAATACCTGGTCCATGAACCCATTACTTTTCTTCCTAACTTAATGTGCTCTTTCTTTTTATCCATCTATCTCTGTCTTCTTCTCTGTCTTCCTCAAGCACTTCTCTCTCTCTTCCTTCTTTTTAAAACTCACTGATTCCACTCAGTGCTGCCAGTGTGTGCATGAGTACACAACCACCTACTGGAGCTCATGCTTGAAGAAAAGTGACGGTAACTCTCACATCAACTGATACTTTCCAATAGTCTCATCCTAATTTTAATAGTCACAAATAGGTGACTATCCTCCATTTCAGTAAGGCAACAGCTAAATTTGGCCTTCTGATGTATACCATCACCTTTATCTAAAATAATCTAGGGTGAGCTTGCAAATGTTTTTTATGAGTACACTTCCTGGCATTCAACATTTTTAGTCTCTGATTTTTTAGGTGGAGATGTAAATATACCAGTGTTTCAGGACAGTCTAAGACACATTTACTTAATTGAAAAGAGAATTTCTGAAGTTACTTGTGACACATTTAGGAGGATGAACATAAGGAAATGGCTAGAAAAATTAATGGATGCACATAACTATTTGAGCTTAATTTAATGTGTGTTATTTTAACCATAATAAAGACATTACTGAAGTAAGCTCATCTAAAATATTTTAAAAAGATTCATTTGAGCTTGCTTTCCTATTGATGATGATGTTGTCAGCGGGCAATGTCAATGTTCTAAAAAGAAACTACTGGACTAGAGAGGTGGCTGAGAGCTAAGAGGACTTGATGCTGTTGCAAAGGACCCAAGTTCAGTAACCAGCACCCACATCTTGCAACTCACTTCATCTTATTACTCCAGCTTCAAAGAATCCAGTGTATGCCTTTTGCATCTGTTGCCAATCACATATACATACATACATACATGCATACATACATACATACATGTATACATATATACACATACAAACAAACAGAACAAGTATACACACACTAAAAATATCTAAAAGGAATTCTTAATTATAGGACTGAGTTCAGATACACATGTTTACAGGATTCAGATTTGCTACACTAGCCTTTCAAGTTATTTAAAACCAAGTACTTAAAACACCGTTATCTCTTACTTTTAATATATATGATAGTATATGACATATAGTATAAGACGTATAAGCATTACTTCTTCATAAATCACTCAGAACTAATGCCAGAAGGGTCAAGACTTAGAATGAGCACCTCTGTGCTCACTCCTACATTCTTCTCTACAATACTTGCTGTATAATCTCATTTTAGACTTTGAAGAAATGAAACTCAATAGTACATATGAATATTGAGATAAGTGAAGGCCAGAAGATGATTTTTAATTTCCACTGTTTTCTAATAAGCACACAAAAGTATGTATGTGAAGGTAGGTAAATGGGTGGATAGATTTCTTATTCCTTGAGTTTATGTCATTCTAAATAGAAGAGACTATGCTTAAGATTTATAAATACTGTAACTGAAGAGTAAATAACTATCTTAAGTAGTGAAAGAAGACCATGATTATTTCTAGGAGAAAAATAAATTCTTCCCAGCTCTGAATTTGATTCCATCAAATACAGCATTAGTATTTCTAGCACATACTCAGCAGAGTTTTTGTGAAACCGTATTCAGCACAACTCCATAAAGAGTGCCACTTTGGGTTGATAACACGATATTTTCATCACTTCACAGAAAGTCTTTGATATGAAGGACACAGTGCAAGTTTCAAAGATAAAAATTGCCATTCTGGATCCACAAAATGCATCAGGAGTGCTATAGCCATCAGCAAACCTGGGCTCTGATATTGTCTATGCAAATTTGGAAGTACATCTAGGCCCAAAGGCTATTCAAATAAACTCATTCACACACACACACACACACACACACACACACACACACACACACACAAGAATGTAGTTCTTTCTTTGTGGTCGAAACAGTGCTCTGGTTTATGCATATTGTATTTTTACAGGGAAAGGTAACAGAATTCATCTGTCACAATGTTTAAATGTATTAATAATTATATGCATCCTCACAATTAAAACTATGGTTGTACTTCCAATCTTATCTTTTTACTGTTAATAAAAGAATAAGAAGTTCCAAAAGACTATTAAATATGGGACATATTAGGTATAAAACAATAAGAAGGAATGAAGCTACGACTCTCAACACCTAACCTACACTTAGTCCACTTCAAAATAAACTGTTTTCCAATTAAAAGATGAGTACGGGCTGGATTTTACTTGCTGATTCAAAATTGATGCCTGTCTGTTACATAAACCAGGAAAGGAAGATGGTAAATTCTAACATTCTCTGTCATTCTAGAACTTTCAGTGGCTTTTAATTGTTGTCACCAACATTGATACAAGATAAAAATAATTACCTTGTGAGTCATGTCTTCTCAGTTTCCCAATCAAATCAGAGAAGTGAAGTAAGAAAACAAAAACTGTCTCTAATTGGTGAAGGAATCATGCTTTTTGACAAAACTCAGCAAAAACACAGTAAGGTGATGGATCTCAGCCACAATATTGAGGCCTCTTGGAAGTGAAATAAAAATTTACAAATGATAAATCCTTTTTATCCAGAACAAAAACAGCATAGAACATCTGTATGCCACTACTAAGAAGCCATTGATATGTAGATGTGTTGAAGATTGAGAAAGGCATTCCAAGCACTTACATGGAAGAAGGACCCATTAAAAACCACTTCCTTAGCAGAAAAAATAAGAATATAATTTTCTATCGAGCATACATTTTCTGTTAGATAACAACAGCATAAACCAAGCTTGTAAAGGCAAATACAGACATAAATACCAATGCAATCCAAAGAATAAATGTATTCAGTGAGCCAATATCACAGCTTTGGTTCAATAAAATTTTCTTCAAGAGGTTTTAGTGAAAAAGCATTATTCTAGTTTTCCTTGTCACTTGTATCAAATTCTAAAATAATTCAAAATCTTAGACTCTGTGTTGCATTTACAAATAAGGGTTTAGAATGCTTAGGGCTTTCTTGGATATTTGTCAATGCATACATAGGTCTTTAACCCCCTCAGAAATTTGGGCCCTCCTCCTGTATTCCCTCCAGTAATAACTTTTTGCTTGTGAGTCAGGCTCAGTTCCCAATTGCGTTTGGAAGTTTCTGCTTGGATGGCTTAGATATCATCTCTATGTTCTAAAATTAACCTTAATATATTTGATCCAAGTTTTGTCTTTCATAATTCCCATTTTAATAACCACCATTTCTATCACATAGTTTATTAGTCTATAAATATTAATTTTAGCTCTTCTATTGGTTTTATAATATGCATCTAATAGATTGTAATAATTATTTTACCATTAAAATAATTTATTAGAAACATAATTTATATTCCAGTTATTATTCCTCTTTTTTGCCACTTTGCTCAGATTCTCTGCTATTTCACATATGAATTTTGAAAGTTAAGTACTTTACTTTTGCATTTAAAAATTCTGCACAAATAGTTGAGGAATAATGTTATACATCATTCTTAAAAGCTAAGGAATACTGAACAAAGCAGACTCTGAGCTCCAGCACTCTGTCTTGGTCTTATTTTGGTTATCAGTTTGCCTGCATATGAAAGCAAGATAATCTCCTTTAGGGACAGAAGAGTTCACAGAACATAACAGTGGAGTATGACAATAAGAAAGATACTCCATTGTCATCTCTGAGCAGACACAAACAAAAGGATACTGCAAAGTCATGAAAAAGAAAGAAAGAAACCTGTGTTCTGAATAATAAGAGAAACTACTCAATAATTAATTATAGGTAAGATCTACTTCTCTCCTCTCAAACCCTAGATAAGTTTAATTTAAATATCCAACCATTGAACGTCCTCTGTCTTCTGAGAGAAAACAATCCAATGTAAGTTGAAAACATTCCTGTGAGAAGTATTCATAAGTCTAACCACAGTAACAAGTCTCTGTCAACATCCTCTTAATAAAATATTCATTTGATGCCATGGTAGTAAATTTGTCTTTACCTGACTATGTGTATTTCCTATTAGTCTTGGACTGATATTCATCAATATGAGTGATGAAATACAATTATTTGTTTACTTGAGCTTTCTTAAATCAGTTGAGAATGCCAGCTACAAAAAAATATAAAATCTATCTTATAGTGGTTTGCATATTTATTAATCAAGTTCCGCCTCCATATAAAGAGAACTGGCCTCTTTTTTGATTACGATAATATATATGTGCTAAATATATATTTGTTAAACAAATAAATTGTTAAACAAATAAATATATCTGCATATATATATGATAACAATAATCAAAGAAGAAAAGGTCATTCATTTAAAAAAAATGAGGGAGGAGTCTTGGGAGATAATGGAGATATTTGAAAGAAAGAAAACCGGGGAAATGATGTAATTTTATTTCAAATTTCAAAATAGAAAAAATAATAAAAGAATGAGTAAAAAGAATTGAATGATACCATAGATCTATCCCTAAAACAGGGATTTGGGGAATGACTGGCTTCACAGGTTTCTGTTCTGATTCTCATATTTTCTTTTAAAAGACATTTTGATCCTATTATCTTATGATTAAGTGGTTACTATAGAACTTTTAGACATAACTCCAGACTACTGTACTGAGAGAAATATAAAGAAGATTATATTTCCTTTTAATTAGTGTTTTCTTTTAGAAATGTTCTTTTTCCATTCTGCCATCTTAGTGAAAAAGCTATGATAAATGTACCTAGTTTCCATCAGTGGGCAGATAAGTAGATTGTTCTAATTGGCTAACATTCATGATTTACCTCAAAGGATGAGAAAGTGTTCTACTAATATTTTGTCTAAAACAACAGTATAGCTTCAAGTTATCTTATGGAATCAGAATTTTGTTTTAAAGAAAGTCCAGTAATGACTTTTTATTTGACATGATATACCTAATACTTAATAAATTTTCCCTGACCTAGTTATTCTAACTTCAATGCATAAGAATAATCATACCTATGAATTTAACAGAGTGACTTACAGGCTGTAATCTGGCTACCTGATGGTAGAAAGGCCAAGAATACAGTAGTTTGTTTAACCCAGAAGACTAAATGTCTCAATAGAACCAATCTGATGCTGGAGGTCCAGGAAATTCCTAGAAAGCTGTTCAACCTCATTCTACATTGGAATCCAAAAAAGTAGGATCTGTTGCTAGAAAAGAAATTTGTTATCAATGCAATAGAAGAACTTGCCAGCAAGTGAAAGGACAACCATATAAAGGGCAAAAGTTTTCTTCTTCCATGTGTTTTTGGGTGGGCGACCACCAGAATGTGTGGCCGGATTTAGCATGGTTCTTTCCCACCTCAAAATGAAGCTATCAAGAAAACCCCTCACAGGTATGCCCAGGTGCTTAGCAGCTTAGATTTTAGTTGATCTCTGATATTATCAAGTGGGCAGCCAGGATTAGTTATCACAGTAAACAAATATATGAAATAAGCAAAAATATCTACAGGATTTGGGGCAATAGTCCTGATTATATCACAACAAAGTCAAGAACTTTGGGCAAGAACCCTTCCAAGAGAAGCAACCCTTCCAAGGAAACAACACAGGGTAAGAACTAAATCTATCAGATTGTATTTTCTCTGCTCCATTTAGCTGGTTCCATGTTGAGAAGTTTCTAGAAGCTTTCAAAAGTATACTGGAAGTATCACTATCTAAAATTGATTCTCTAAGATAAAAAGTGCATTTGCTTTTGAAATAGTCTGATTTTTATTTCTACCCAAGAATTTTCAGCTTGTCTTCTTCCTTTATATATTTCTTTTAGAGTAACCTGAAATTTATTGGTGCATGTTACATGTTATTTTCTCCTGTTTTTGAGATGTCTGATAAAAATGTCTTATTTAGATACATCCTTCTCTATAGAGCTGTTGCTTTACAGTGCTGTGGCAGTCTTAGTGCTTCATTTTTAACACTCAAAAAAATGCTTCTCGCTAAATGGAGATACTGATGATGAACAATATTTTAGATCAAAAAATTAAGATTATACTTAAGTTTACTTTGTCATGAATTAATGACAATTATGAATGATATATATATATATATATATATATATGTCAGGAGTAGATTTTTATAGGACAGAATTCTGATAAAACATGTGAAGTAGTTACTATGTTGGTGAGATGATGGCTCATCAGAAATAATAATGAGGATAGCAACTAAAAAAAAGAAAGTATGAAAATCTACTCTGTCTAAATTAGGTGTTCTTCTGCAGTAGATGTGTTGTGGCCAAGACTATTTAAGATTTTTGTGGTAAAGGTTTTGGGGGTGAGTTCTAGAGGAAGTAACATATTTTTTCCTTTATTTTACCTTTCCTTTCTTCTTTTCATTCTGCTTCCTCCTCTTTCATTTTTTTTAAAATTTGTCTGTAAGTTCATAAATGTTCTAAATATCAACATGTGGTATGTTAGAATTCTCTACAAAGTATCCACCTAATAGCATACGTGTATTATCTTTTGATTTGTTGCTTATCTCTAGGAAGATACATTGTAGTGTGAGCCATAATATAAAAAAGTTCATTAAAATACAAAAATAGATAGGCAATATTAAATTACAGAAATTAATATCTTTTTAAAAATTAATATGCAAAGACCTAGCGGTTGTCAAAACCAAGCAAAACCAAACAAATTAGAAAGTAATATTAGTATTTTGTGGTTTTATTTTGAAGAGTTCACCTTCAGTGGCTTTATTAATTTTACCCAACCCAAGCAGATGGATGAGTCACTTCTTATCCCTAGGAGGTGAGTGTCTACTGTTCATCTTCTCTAGAATTCAAGAAGATATGGTTAACTCAGTGTAAATTCACCTGCCTGCTCTAGGAAACACTGGAATGCAGCACTGCTATTGGTCATTGTGTAAAAATGATGGTGGTTAAAGGAAACCTAAGTGAATAGCAGTTTAGTGGGCAATGTGCAAATTTCAATTCAAAAAGTGTCCAAAGCAGTGTGTTCCCACAACATTCAAAACTTTAGCAAAAGGGATGTACTTACTGACTGAAGAGGTTCAGTTTGCAGCAGAAATAGTGATGCAGTTATGTTCAGCATTTTCCTTTGTATGAGGAGGCAGCAGTCATCCCAAACAGAAAAAAATAACTTCCCTCTTGAAATGTTAGTTTCACAATGCCTTTCTAATTCTGCATTCAATATCTTATAAATCTGGTAACAAGTGATTTTTCTATTATACAAGTTTTCTTCATCCATGCTACTCTGCCCAAATTAAACTATTCCTTGCCCCATATATATTTCACAATTTCCTATATCTTACCTCTATTTCACCTCAGCTCCATTTTCCATATTTTTAGTGATAAGAATTTCCATCTTTAAAGGTTCAATCAGGTATACTCTGTTTCAGTTAAACATCCACTTCATATCCTTCCCATCACATGCTACTTCCCAGGTATAGGCAACAGGATACACTCTAACTTGCTTAAATGGGAAGCGTTGTTCAGAAATATGAGAAACCTCACAGTCTACTGGAACAGTAGAAGCAACAGGATATAGATTTGTGACCAATTATCAAAGTATTGTACTGCTTGCTTGGAATCGGGACTATTGCCCCAACCCAGCCTCTAATCTTCTATCCAGTAACCAAAAATATGAATACCTACAATTTTCCCTTTTATTGTTCATAGCTTAGTTTAGAGTTAAAGATTTATATACAGATACACAGGATTTACTGACTATATCCTTAGAAGCAAAGTAGAGTGAGAAGTTTTCCCTTACTATATTGAATTTTGCAATGTAAGAAACTTTCAAAATGTAAGCAACATTTAAACAAGATAATAATAATAGATTTCTGTTCAATTTGAAGATTTTTTCTTTATAAATGTTGCATTTATGGATATCATTTATTCATTCACTTATTTATTTCATCAGCAATGCTTTATGAGCTGTAATATATCAAGTGCTATGGTACCTCTAGAAACTATTTTCAGGAAGTGATTGTAATGTAGACCATACATATCATAATAATAGTGACAGAATATCATCATTTAATTACCAATTGTAGCTATAAACAATGAGTCCAAGATGTACATGATATAATAAATTTATGTTAAAGGAAGAGAAAGTATTTGAGAATGTTTTATTTGCTGTTATATTTTTCTAAAAATCTAAAATTAACTTATCACTAATAAAATGAGAATTGCAAATTGTTAGTACAGATAACGAGTTCAGAACACAAATGAAGGAACAATAAAAATATGAAGAAAAATGATACAAAGATCCATACTATAGGTAGGTATTGTGGAATAAAAAACAAGATTTCTGGAAGAAGGAATAATCATGTGGTTAACTGCACAGATAAGGGAAAGAATTAATATCAACCACAGGTGTGTTGAATATCTATCAAGATAGCTGGAATTGGTTCAGTGTGGTTTCAGGGAACAGTGTCATGAAGGAAGTGCTTAACAGATTTGAGAACACAAATTGACTGAGAGGGCCAAGGCATAGCTGATGTACAAAGCTTCCAGGACTGACATATAATCTTATCATCTTTACCAGAGAAGCATGCAATGTTGCTTTGTGACAATGTTGTGTCCCCAGCATCCATAGAGCAAAAGTCTAGTTATGTAATTTTTCAATCTTTTAAAAATTCCAGTTATATTTGTCTTCAAGATTTAGTAATTGCTTTTTTATTCACTAAAGAGGTTCTTTATTTTGTCAATTTGTTTACTAATATTTTTTAAAACTTTATCAGAATAGACATATACATTCTTGTTATATGTTCTATAATAACATACTATATATTAACTATATACTTACATGTAGTTATATAACACAAATTATCTGAGATTTGACCAAAGAAAACATTTCAAACTTACTTATCCCTTAATCATTTATCAACAAATCTTTAATGTTTAGCAGGATAGAATACTTTGATGAACAAAACAAAACAATTAAGGTAATTCACTGCAAGGCAGATCCAAGCTTAGTTCTTGAAACAGAAAGAATATCTTAAAGATATTTTTAGAAAAATTCTCTAAACTTAATTAAGTTCTATATATTAGAGTATAATATTAATTTACCTATTGCAAACTGCTAAGAACATATTTTTCTTTAAAGTAAGTACAATTTGCTATGGTTAGAGGTAATATGGCATCACTCTCAAATTATATTTAATAAAACCAGCAAAAGAAGATTATATACATACATATTCCATGAGTGTGCTTGGTATGTCAATATAACATATATGGAATATATAAAAATGATAAAGGCAAAGTAGTATGTTATAATTGGAGAATTTGACATGAGAGCATGTACAACATTCTCCATACTATTTTTGTTACTTTAATGCAATGTTGAATCTATAAATGCAAAGTGGAAAAACATTTTTAAATCTATTTTGAAAGAAAAACTAAATAGCTCAATTGGTAAATTGCTTTTCATGGAAGCCATGTAACTTTGAATTCAGATCCCCAGTACCCATATACATATCATACATGTTGGAGCATTCTTTTTTCCTCAGAGTTGACAAGTATAGCCAGGAGGTTTCTTACAGCTCACTGGTCAGCCAGTCTAGATAAATCATTGAGCTTTAGGTTTAATGAGAGACCCTGTTTCAAAAAATAAGGGGGAGAACAATTGAGAAAAGATACCTAGCCATGACTTCTGGCTTCTATACTCACAATGCATGTACATCTGCACATATGCATGACAACCCAATTATCTAGGATAGTCTTTTCAAGTAAATGTGGTGAAAGTGTAGGAAAGTATTTGAGAAAATAATTTAGTCTAGTGGTCTGGGAAGACATGGCCATGAAAAAAAGAATTATTGAGGTACAGGGACTGTATCTGCAGATTCAAGAAATAAGTTCAAGATAAACTGACAGTGGGAAGAGAACAAGGCATAAATAAGAAAAGCTGAGCTTGGAGCTTCAGTAACTGATTGGATTTGGTGTCATTAACAGAGGTGAGTATCTTAGGGAAGTAGATTTTGCAAAGTGGGCAGTATAGGCTTTATTTGGGTATAGAAACTCCAGAAACAGAAGGGAGGAGCCAAATCACAAACTGAGGAAATGAGAGAAACACTAGCCTCACAGCATCACAATACTTCAGCTTTGGCAGACATGACAAACAACAAAATTTGTGAGAAGTGAATAAAGTAAAAATTCAGATACTTTAAGAGTTTTCTAATAGATATAACAGTATAATATTGTAGGAAAAGGATCCCTATAAAAAGCTGACTCTGACTGCCCAGGCCACATGAGCCTAATTAGAACTTGGAAAGTGAAGGAAGGCACACTATGGAGATTGTGAAGAAATATTTAGAGGATTAAATTTCTGGAAATGTTGGTCATATACAGCTGATAAAACTTTCCAAGAAGAGAGGATGTTGATTACTTTCGAAATATTTAAGTAAGTTCAGATGAAGTGTAAGAAACATCTGTGAATTTGTCAGTGACTCAGCCTGTCATTTATTATACTGTACAGAGAGGTCAAGAGAGTAAAGTTGGGGGAAGGACAGAGAGAAATCTGGTGAAATAAGCTATTCTGAAGATATACTTTGAAAAGGAAAAGAGATGCTGAATGGTAGGTGATGCTGAGGTTGAATTAATATTTTTGAAACACGCAATGGAAAGTTTGTAGATTTGTGCCTCTGTTCCAGTAAAAGGCGTAAAACTGTACCGTCAGTTGACTTGAAGGCTTGAAGCAGGCAGAAGAGAATTATCCATGTGCTGTCACATTTCTGAAGATTGTGAATATAGAACCTACTTATCATTTGTCCTGGAATGTAGATGATATAGGCCTAACCGACTCAGGGAAAAAGTCATGTCTCCTTTCTGAGTAAAGGGTAACTAGACTCACTTTCTTAATACAGATAATGGCTTTATGAGTGTATTTAACTTATTAGAATATTTTTCCCATTGATGATCAACTCCTTGTGTCATGTTTTGGTGTCTTTTTAATTGTTGCGACAAAATATCTGATGAGAAGCAACTTAAGGCAGGGTGAGTTTAATTTAGCTAGTAGTTAGAGGGTCTGCAATATATTATAGAATAGAAAGCCAGCAGTAAAAGACAGCTGGACATGTCAGCCCACAATGTCTTTCCAGAAGCAAAGACAGAGAGATGCTGCTGATTCTTGGCTGCCCTTTCTTTTTATTATTACTGGTTCACAGCCCATAAAATTGTGCCACCCACACTCAGAGTGGATCTTCCCACTTTAGTCAGCAAAATATCAGACATATTCAGAGGTTCATCCCACAAATGCTTTTAGATCTTGTCAAGTTTATATTATTCATTAAATGTGGCCAGTGAGAATCCCTTCAAGTTAGCTCCTATGACTTGGAGAAGGTGACACAGTATTGGTTAGTACTTGATTTTTCGTTTCTGTCTTGTATAACAAAATACAGCAGATTTGTCATATGTTTTTGTATATAATTGTCTAATGTAATATAGTTACATTAGGAAATAGCAGTTATTTGTACAAGGAATCCTGGCTTTTTGAAAATGAGAAATATCCATAGAATATGTATAATTTCTTGCTAGAATGTCATTGGTACTATAGTGTTCTTATCCTCTATGCTTTTCTGCTGAATCAAAAACGAAACATTTATATCCTTAAGAGAACCTCATTTTTTGATGATATTCTGTACATTTCAGATAATGATCTAAAATAGTCCTGCTTTTGATTTCAAATGGATGAGTCTATTAAGCATATAACATGAGAAAATAAAGGAAAAAAAGACAAGAGATTGATGTAGGTAAGCAGCAGATGGGTTAAAAAAAAATCACTTACTTATAACATCCAATATAGATGACTGGAGTAGCCCTGTTTTAAAAATTAAAGTCACTTTAATGTAAATGTTTTGCAAATTGAAAAATTTCACAGACATATTAATGTAACCATTTAAATGAGAAGATCTAAAGCTATACATCTTAATGAACTTGTACATAATCATAACTGAAATTCTGAAGCAATGAAGCTTCACATTAGATTTTACACTTTCACTATTAAATAATTTTAGGGCTTTTCATACTATGGAAAAATAAAATATGAATCATGACAGAGTTAAAATTAAAAGAAAACTCAACTTAGAATGTGTACTAAGCAAGATCATCTATACTAAAAAAGAAAAATAAACCATATGTATCTTTTATCATATGGGTATTTCAGCCTATGTAGATATACACATACACATTTACATGCAAACAAAGGTACATGTGGCAATACTATAGCATGTAGAAAAGAAAGCAAGGAATGGTAAGTTAGGTGATAATTAGATGATGAGGAAGGACAGAACACAGGTAAAGGACATGTAAATCATAAAAGGCTATATAAGGCTAATTGAGTAGCTCTATGAAGAGAGTAAACAAAGATAGGTCCATCACATCAGAGACTAAGAACATTCAATAGAAATTACCTGGAAAAGCTAGAAAAGGAGCCAGCTTGATTTCCTAATAAACCTTTTTATCCATGTAAGACTTCCCTGCCCTCTTTTCTCAAGGTAGATTTTTTTATGCCTTGGGATAAATTGTAGTTATTATTGGAAATGGTTTACATTTATATATTTTCAAGGACATGATGTTTTTAGTACCTGTAGCTTGCTGTTTTCCCTTTTCTCTGTTACAGGGTAGGCACCAGTTTTTCTTAGAACAGAGAGTCCTGAAGGAAGGGTGGCATAAGCACACTTGAGTTTAGGATAGGGGATCCTTCCTTACTTATAGAGTCTGGTATCAACAAGCTTAAACAGCATGTGATAATTTACCAATATAATCTTTATTATAGAAGTACAAAATAATATGTGAATTTAGGCACTGTATTATTTTCTATATTTCTGTAAGTTACTGATATCATATGACTGAAAGCTTATAGTATTAGGATATATCACATGTTAAGTATTCTTACCCTCAAAACTAACTGAACAATAATAGCAGACATTGAGCTGTGTTGGATATGACTGTTCCATTGATGAATGGGAGGATAGCATGTATGTTTGCACAGGTCCAACTTCATCAAACTGCATATATTAAGCATTCTCAGATTCTGAAATTATTTATTTTGAAGATTATAGTGCAATTAAGCCATTTTTCCCTTAGTATTCCTCCTTCCAAATCCTCCCATATACCTCTCCTTGTTCTCTTGCAAATTCATGGCCTCTTTTTTCATTAATTAGTTTAACATATATGAATATTCCTAAATAGATGCATAAAGCTTGTTCAGTTCATGTTATTTATATATATGGTTTCAATATTGATAACTTGGCATTAAATAACAAACTGGTGTATTCTTTCCTGGAGAAAACTATTTCTCTCACCTTAGTGTTCTGTAGTTTTCTGTAGTTCCTTTATAGAACCCTTTATCCATGTTAGCATGTCTATTGTCGCTGTCCTTGTTCAGGTCATTTTTGACAATCATGTAGGTGATAACTTATGAGTATAGATTTTGACATTCTCAGTAGATACAGTAGATACAATTTCATAGTAATCTCCCTAATCCTCTGGCTTTTAAAGTTTTGCCACACCTTAAGTGATGATTCCTGAGCCTTAGTTTTGGTACTTTTATTGTAAATATAGATGGACTCTACACGCTGCATTCTTATTGTTTGTGGTTTTCTGTAACAGTCTCTGACATTGCAAAGAGAAGTTTTCTTAATATGAAGTAAAGACTACATTTACTTCTAGATATAAGGACAAATACATAGAATGCTGTTAAGGATTATTCTGGTTTAGTACACTGAAAGTTGTAGGTTCTCATTCAAGATCCAGGACTTTATTAGTATAGGGTAGTTGGCTACACTTCCAGTGACAGTCATGGATTATTTTTTCTTGTTAATAAGTCTTAAGTTCTATTGGACAGCTGTTGGATAGTGTCACAGTATGCATGCCACTACTTGCCTCTTACTGTTATTGAGCCATACCTATTGTGTTTCATAGATATTATAGCTGAGAAGGAGTGTTGATTTGTTCCCTTTCTTGGAAGCTTACATGGAACCTCCTTGTTCCATGAAAAGTTAGTTCTCAGGGAAGGAATTTTCAAGTCAGTTCTGCCTCTGAAATACATGGTTTCTTTAGCAATCGGGACTTACCTTCCACGTCTGATGGGTAACCAACATATGTAGCAATAGCCTGCAAGATTTGAGGAGTCTCTTTAACAATACTGACTAGCAAATCAAATAAAGACTTCTCATGTCTAACCTTGGGGATATGGTTCAGTGGTCTCTGGCTTTTGGAGAAAGTATTGTCAGAAAAGATAAGAAAATTTTAAACTATATATGTATATTTGCATACCACTAAAGTGTACTATATGTATATTTATGTAACTAGTTAATGATATGATTACTTATGGCCTTTTCAGATACCCTTACTGTTATTCTATTCTCATCTCTCCTTCTGTACTTACCTCCCCACTCAATACAACAATATTACTCTAGTCCAAAAACTCAATACAACAATATTACTCTAGTCCAAAAACTCAATACAACAATATTACTCTAGTCCTATGATTCCCCCAAAAGGTTTTTAAAAATTTTTTTCAGACCTTCACTTATGTCTTGATAGTAATATTGAGTCAAATGGGAAAATATTTAAGTCACTTACAATTGCTCATCTTGAGTTGTATCAGCTGTCAAATATTTTACATAGTTAGGTTTACATTTCCTCTTTTATTTTAATTTTTAATAATCATGTATTATTATATATGATGAATGGTGAAATCAGAAACAAGTTGCATTTAAAGGGAGCTGGAGAAATAAAAGTACTTGTTGTTTTTGAGACAACAAGGGTTTGAATCTCAATACCCACATGGTGTTTCACAATCGTATGTAACTCCAGTTCCAGTGTGTCTGATACCCTCTCCTGACATCTGTGGGCACCAGGAATAAGCATGGTATACATACTAATAAGCCATCAAAAGTGACCTACATAAAATAAAATGCATAAATCTACAAAAATGTTAAAACATATTATTAAAACAGAACTACTATAAAAGGAATTCTATCTTTCCTTCCTTTTAATGTTATTCTTTTTCTTTTGCAGTAGGTAACTATTTTTAAAAAGTTCTGCTATCATTTATATTATTTTAAAAGTAAACCAAATGTGCATATAATATACACAGACACACAAGTGGCCACAATGTACATGTGTGTGTGTCTTTGCCCTTGTGTAAAGATTACCATCTCTCCCAAACTTTTTTCAGATCATCAGGGTCCTATGTGCACACTAGTGTTTACTTTCCCTTTAAAATACAATATCACATTTGACACTCCATAATAATATTCAGTATATGCTTGAAAGTTAATTTTTGAAAATAACTTTTATTTTTCTAATTCTGCCATTTGTCTTAGGAATTTTTCTATTACTTTTTTGTTCTTATGAGATCCCCCTAAAATTTATTTCAGCTCATGAATAAAACACTCTATGTTATGTGGGGAATGTCCTATATCTATCTTCTTTGACCCTTCATCACTTTCAATTCAACACTGAAAGAATTTTCTTCTGATTTTGCCAGAAAGACAGAATCAAAGAATGATGTTTGTTCTTCCTCACAGACCTTTGTATATGATTTTCATCATCACAAATTCCTCCATGGCACATGACACTGCCTTTCCGTCTCTTTTCATTCCAGTTCTATTTCTCTGTGGTATACAGCATCTTTCTTCTAGCCTGTATGTTGCTTAAAAGTTTGTGAAAAATCTCTAAACATGTTTTATTTACTTCTGTGGAACTCTTTATAAGTGTTGTAATTTTTATAAACGTCGACATAATTGCAATCTTATGGTTAAGTTCCAAAATCTTTCTAGTTTTTCCATGCACAATTTTTCATAATCTTTGAATCACCAATGTTTATCCCTGCTCTGGCTTTCCCACACTTATATGCATCTCCTCCATGTTTATATTATTTAGGTCTTTATATTATTTAGGTCTAAACTAAGATTTTTAGTATTCTAAACCTCATTTCATGCAGAGGTATTGATTGAATTAATTTTCCTTGGATTTATCATGGACACTTAATTTTAAGTCTTATATGAAGTAGTTGGCAGAAAATTTCTATTCTCACGGTAAAAATCAATGTAAAACTCAGATTTATCTTACACACTAATTAAATGGCTCTTCCAAATCTTTTGGTCTATGATATAGCTATGATGATCTATATTAGGTGCTAATTGTTATATTTTTTATGCAAACCACTAGACATTTTCTAAATGGGAACTGACTCCTGAAACATATGTAGATTGAATAATAACTGAATATAATGAAGATTTTAAGAAATTCCTTAGACATCATAAAAAGTAGCTATCTTCTCCTTCTAAGTAAGGACTATAAGAACTGGGAGGGGTGAGAGTGGGAAGGGAGTTTGAACAAGGGGATACATGGATAAAAAATGGGACTTTATCCAAAAAAATAATAAAGAAAAATAAAAAAGAAAAAAAAACAAAACTAAGAATTCTCTAGTACAAGTATATAAAAAGGTGAAGTTTTTAATTTTCCTATGTTTTTATTTTTGATTTCATATGTAACTTTTGGAGAATTTTTTATGTCAATGTTCTCAACAAATTAGTTTTTCTTATAATACTTGCAAAATGTAGACTTTTTAGTTTCTATAGGCATCAATATTTTCAAAATAAGGAAACACAATTTTTATGATAAACCTTTAAAAATTTACTTCAGACATGAAGGATTTATTTGACTCAGTTTCATCATTTTGTACCCTCATAGTGGGCTGAGGCAGAAGGTTCCACAGTTGGACCAAGCCTGAAAGAAGCCTTTTTAAGATTTTGACACAAAAACATTCATTTCAAAGTTTGTTTTTAATAATATTAAATTATTTAGAAGCCATATATTTGTTTTTTTCTAGAAAGTGAGGATTAATGTGTCATTTAAAACCATTTTGCACTGTGTTTAGTTATCTAGTTACACACATTCCAAAATTCAATGGCTTAAAAGGCCAGTAATCATTTCATTCATGACTGCAATTTGGGCAAGCTCTGATAAAAATGGGTTATCTCTGCCTCTTGGAAGAGTATCTGAAAATATTTAACAGGGTTTGAAGTGTCCAGTACTAATAGAGTTTATTCAAGGCAGGCAAATTATGGAGAAATACTGCCCTCCGTGGTCTAGCCTGGACTTCATCACAGGCTGGTTGGACTTCAGAGGAAGGTTCCTGCTATGGCCAGTTGATATTATATAACTAGTATTTTAAAAATTAAAGAATTCTTATAATATAAATTTATCATGCATTTGTTGTTCTGTGGTTACTAGTTCAGATGAAGAAGATTAAATATTTCTCTTCTTTGAGAGATGTTATGAGTTGAATGCGAGTGAAGCTCTAATAGCCAAGTAATGAAAATTGAATCAAAGAGAGGGCTTTAATCCATTATACCATTATACCTAGTGTTGAGAGAGAGAGCGAGAGACAGAGAGACAGAGAGACAGAGAGAGAGACAGAGAGAGGACTTTCACACAGAGCAGTGAAGAGTAAAGAAAATATAAAGAAACAGGAGAAATTCATCATTTATATGCTATATAAAGAGGCCTCAGAAAAACTTCTCTGCCAATATTAATCCCAATTATCAAACCTATATATGTGAGCACATAAATTTCTGTCCTCTAAGCCACCTAGATGGTTGTACTTAATTATGACAGCCTAGTTGATTAATACAGAGGGAACAATGTAGAAGATGGAGAACTGGGTCACAGCATGTACTTGGAAGCTCTGAAATAATATCTGTCACCAGCTATTCCGGTGTGCTAATCATAAAGTAACACTGGGTTCTTTCCCATAAGCTACAGCTACTGTCAGCTTTGAATAGGATTGCAGCAATTTTTGGCAGAAATATAATTCTTTCTTGAAGAGTTATCAGTCAGAGTTTTATTTGTGCTTTTCTCACTGGAACATTGCATTATATTGTAGATAGCTACATCCAAGCCTATTGATTTTAGCTTTCTTTATCTATCTGCAATCTATTCCTTTTTTATTCCCTTAAATAAAGTTTAAGAAAAACTTAAAACTTTCAAGGATATTTATGTACTTTATTATCCTTTAAAATTAAGTTTTCTGAAATTAAGGTTTTTTTAGATCTGCTGATTATTTTGTAATTAATTAGATAAGCAGATAAGTCAGTGATGTCATTTATTAAAAATCTGCAAAGTATAGGTATTAGATTTAGTCCTAGGATACAATTCTGTGTCTAGAATTAGCACAGTACTTTGATACTTTTAAATCTGTTGAAATCTTAATTGGGGAATATGAGATAATCTAGGAATCCATGGTATGCAAAACAATCTATAATCCATTAACACCGAATGTAAATATTTTTGTATGTGTTTTTTAAGAATTCTCTTTAAATTATTATTCAGAATTTCATACATGGATAGTGTATTTATGGTATTGTTAACTTTTTGTCTGAGCTCCATCTCCAAGTCCCACTTACGCTCTTTCAAGTCAATAATCTCTTCTTCTATAATTATCATTGTTACATTCAATACGAGTGAACACACACACACCACACGACTCCTAAGCTTAGTGTTGCTCTTATGAACATATGCTTAGGGCTGATTAACTGGGAGTAAAAACCTGTTGGTAACTTGTCCTCGAGGTCACTTATTTCTTCTCTCTCTCAGCCATCCATTGGTTGCCTGTGGCCCCTGTGAGATTCTACTATCCATATTAACATGTCACTTGTGTTGTCACTGTGAAGATCTTGCTCATGTAACCATACTGTTGAGATTTTATGGCATCAAAGTCTTGTGTAGAAGACAGTATATAGAAGCATGTATTATGGTCCTCTGGCTCCTACAATCTTATTTTTCCCCTCTTATTTCCATTGTGTAAACCAGACAAAGACACACAAATGCCTATATGAATCTTTAGATTTGAGTAGATAGCGTGCAGTATGTAACCAGGAAAATAGAAGGCAACCATGAAAGGAACAGGGGGAGGTTTATTCTTATATGTGCTTTTAATTGAAGCTAAGATTTAAAGACTTCTTGAACCCTTTAAAAGGGCTGCTCTCTATATTCATAAAAGATTTCTATAGATGAAAATTAAATGGGGTCAACATCTTAAACTTTTGTTGTAGGAATGATTGTATTTAATTTTTAATAAAGTAAAATATTGTGATCTGCTTGATATTGTCTATTTAAAAATAGTATGTTATAACTTTGTATTTCTACTAAATGATGAATTTCATTCATTAAATGTCTGTGTTTATTGGTTTAAACATTTTCTTTCTAACCCTTAAAGATCTTTTTAATTTAGATATTATTATCTACACATTACAGTCAGGAGAACCAAAAAATAAAACTAATAAACTAAAAATGTAGTAAAGTGGTAGAAGCTGTATAGATTATAGAGGCTGGATATATTTCTTTCTAAAGAGAATAAAATTTCTTATTCTATTGAACATCAGAAACATAAAGGTTTCAGAAAGAGAATTTCAGAGAGACATAATATCTGTGAAGAAGCATGAAAAAATTTATTTCTGGTTGTATGGGAAATATTAATATGAACAGAGTATTGAAAATGTGAAGTCACAAGAAAATTAAGATTAAGATGAAGGTGATTATACTATGATCAGTTCCTTATGGGATGTTTATATCTCATTATGAGATCAATGAAAATCAAACAAGTTTTAGCATGAGTGATGCAAGAAGCCACTTAGAAAAAAAAGGGGTGCTAGAGTATGTAGTGCTATACATCTGGAAGATTAGATGGAAGAGATGTGGTACCCATCATCATAAAAAATAATATGGTGAGGGGCCACAGGGCATTTTGCAATTCAGAAATGAGAAACTCAGATTAATCTGCCATGGTATCATTGGGAAATAACGGGTAGGTATAGTGATGCTTATGTTTGAGAATCAGGATGTGAGGAATGAGAGAGGAGGTTAACATCAATGTAACTGTCTGGGTGGTGAGTGTGATCAGAGACTAGTATTAGAGACTAATCAATCTGGGAGAAATCAATAAATTAAATATCAATAATTTTTGGGTGGAAACTGGAGGCTACAATGTGCAGTAACATAACAAACTGATTTTCAGTGGGTGAGAATGAATATACTTATCAATTGTTTTGAACACAAATGATTTTGCAGATCTGTGCTTAGTAGCTGATAGTTAAGAAGGAACAGGAGAAGTCTGGTTTCTATTGAACCTCTGCGCTTTATACCTAGGTTAGCCTAAGATATCTATTACAAAAATTACATGCATTCATTTTCCTCATTCTGAACCCTTATTTGTTTTGAGAGAATCTATGGATTAAAGCCAGAGTCTTGCTCATGTTAGGCAGGTGCTGTACCACTGAGCTATTTTTCCAACTTTTTCTGAGCATTTCCAGAGTTACACTGTATGACATTTTGTCTTCTTAGTTGTAAGAACATTCTTTAAGTGCTGATCCATGTCTCCAGTCCATAGTATGGTATTTTATATGCTTTTGAGTTCAAACAGTTTGAGAATATTTTTTTCAGTTTGAATATGTATAACTGATTTTATAGTTTGACAGTGTTTCTACATTTTGATATTCAACATATTCTACATATTGATATCTTTTATAAGTAAATGCATCATTTCTCTAATAGTGAATCTTCCTCTTATTTACTTTTATAAGCCCTAGTATAATTTAAAAATGATTAAAAGCACATTTAAGTATAATTTCATAGTTTTCTCTCTGTGAAGTATATGCTTCATAGAGTATATAGCTTGCTATGTGTTAAAATCCATTAGATTTACTAGTGTACCCAGAGGTGTGTGTCATAATTGCAGTTGCTAAGGTGCTATTCAAATTTTCACAAAGCTTGAAAAGAAAGATTTTAAAATGAAATTTGATTTCCTAAATTGTTCATGAATTGTTGTCAAATCACATTTTATAGTATGTTATTCCATTATTTAGGATTTATTGTAAATTCCATGCAATAGATTTCATTGCACAATCAGAGAAAGTTTTTCTTAAAAATTATGTGTGCAAATAAGAACTTTTATTCTGAAGAGATTTATTGTAGTAGTGAATTCTTGAGTGTTAAGATTGATTTCAAAGTATCTGAGACTTTATATGCTTCCAACATTATAGTTTTCTTGAAAAATATGTTCACAAAGCCTGGGACTATTCCACAGCCTCTGTCAGATGACCTGTCTCCCTGAGAACTGGCTTTCAAATGATTTCAAACATATACAGCAGTCAATCCTAGAAAATTGTCTTTGGATCTAGATAGAATGCAAATTATCAATTATTCTTAAGCAGGACTTTATTTTTCTGAGGTTTAAAATAGCATCTTTGAGTAATTAACCTGAATTTTATTCATATCTTAACTTTGAAATTTTAGTAAAAAAAAATTCAATAAAAGAACATAAAATGTGAAAATCATTGCTTCTGAATCAAAGGTATCAGAGGGATCAAGGACACCATGCAAACATGACCCCTGGTATCAATTGACCAGGACTCATAGGACCTTGCAGAGATCAGGGAGTCTTAGGGTCTGACCTAAGTCCTCTGCAGATATGCATATATGAAGTGCTTGGTGTTCTTGTGGGATTCTTAACAATATGAGCAGGAAAAAAACAAAAAACAAAAAACAATACGAGCAGGGTCCATCTCTGACTCTTGTCTATTGTGGGACCTCTTTTCTCCCACTGAGTTGTCTCATTCAGCTTTGATATGATGTATGGTATGTCCCTGATATTATTGTAACATGTTATGCTGTGTTTGGTTGATGTCCCTGGGAGGCCTACTCTTTTCTGAGAGGATACCCTGGTCATGGTATGGGGAGCAAGGACCTGGGGAAGAGGGGGGATGGGGAGACACTGGGGGGGGTGAGGGAGGGGAAATTGCAGTGGGGATGTAATATATGAGAGAACAATAAAAATAAAAGACATGAACTAAGATAGTAAAGCAGCATCAACACTGGAGAGAATTGGGCTGGAGTGATTGCTTCATTCTTTAGTGGTTTAGAGCATTTGTGTCCCGCAGAGGGTTTGAGTTCCACCTCTAGCACCCATGTGGTAGTTCACAACCATCCTAACTTCAGTTCCAGAGATCTGACACTTTCTTCTGG
Source organism: Sigmodon hispidus (assembly GCA_004025045.1). NCBI lineage: Eukaryota > Metazoa > Chordata > Mammalia > Rodentia > Cricetidae > Sigmodon > Sigmodon hispidus. The sequence goes on along the minus strand of PVIH01009189.1, from coordinate 3,716 downwards.
CATAAGTGGGCACTAGCCATGTGTGTGTTACAATACATGCAGGCAAAACACTCATACATATAAAAGAAACAAATCTAAAAAGATAAAGTTGGAGAGACTTGCATCACTAAGTTGATAAATACAGATTTAATGCCTGCTAGGTGGTGGCATAGAAGGAGGAGAACAGAGTTAGTCTGTGTTTGCAGTTGTCCGAATTGTAAAGCACTAATGTGATGCCTAAGAATGATGGCTATTAGCATCATCCCCATTGCACAAAACTCACACATTTTTCTGGCAGTCCCACAGGCAAAGTTAGGTCAGGATCTGATGTGGCCCCTGGCCTCTTATGGCAGAATGCTTGCCACCAAATTCTTTATTACTTGACTATAGGCTTCCTAATAATAACAGTTCTGCTGCATTTAACACTCGCTCCTGCAGCTACTTCTAAAAATATTTATAGAAGTACAACATGAAATAAAGGGACGTGAAGATGCTTCAGACTGGAGTTTATTCTGATACTTGAAAAGCAAATGAAGGCATCTCAGATAGTCACTGAATATGCAGGAGTTTGCTCAGTTAAATGGTGCTAGCCTCATAGCATACATATCCAGAAAACTCTCTAAAGATAGTCCAACTTTGTCACAGGACTTATGATATCCATGAGTACGTGTCCATGAGAAATACTGGAGATACCATGACCAGGCTAGTTAGAAATATAGACTCATCACTTTAAGAAAAGCTAAACAGAATTTCTCTGAGGATTAAGTACTCCTACCTCAAACTTCTAGAGATTCAGCCCCAAATTTCTGTCTTTTGATTCCTGAGTGATACAAGAGTACGGACTCAGTGTCATAAGACATGGAAGTTCCCTGCCTTTCATGACTCAGGGACTCCTCACCAAATCTGTTTGGAACTGTTGACCTGACCTGCTGCACCCTACAGAGGCCACCCTGCCAAGCTCTCCAGTTGTATCTGTGGCCATCACCCTTTGCCTGCTGCTTCCTAGGTACAATAATCTCTTCTCTTTTCCTGGAACAACCAGCCTAATTTCCCACAGGACATCCACCCTCCAGGAGCTGTGGCAACTTCTCCTTTTGTCTTAACAGCTCTCTGTTTACCATTTCAGTGAAGGGGACAAAATTCAGAGAAGAAAATAACAACATTAACAACAACAGACCTGAACCTGGAACACTTAGGCCTGTGGGGTCAACTCAAGAGCAGAATGCTCCTAAGGTGGCCATCAGCTCTTCCCTTTAGATGCTGAGACGGGGGACAGTGGGAATGAGGAATCTAAGAAAAGCATTTAAATTAGAAATTAACTTTTCTTAAAAATTAACTTTTCTGTATTTTGCAAAATGCTTAAGTAGTGTGGATCTTGTGTTATCATTTTCTCCTGTCAAAGTCTTATTTGAATTGGCATGTATGATCTGCAATCTAGCTGCATGTTAAAGAAAGAAAGAAAAAAAGAAGAAAGGAAGGGAAGAAGAAAGAAGAAACTGGTGCTGGAATCAATATGAATATGGAATACAGTATATGGAATTTTTAATACTTATATCATTATTGTAAGTATCTGGTGTGGTACTATAGAGAAATTTCCAACATAGGACAAATTTCTAGTCTGTATGTAAATTAAAACTTTGTTTATAGCTTATATTTACTGATTCTGTGAGACTTATTTAAGTCACATGAACAAATACTAAGCCTTAGCCTGGTGATTAATGTATTTTCTGTAGTTTAGTATATTAGAATCATAGTTAGCTAACAACAAGAATAAAAATACCTTTGAGTAATATTTTTAAATAAATAAGTGAGATTATTTTTTTTTCCTTTTGAGACAGGGTCCTACTATGTAGCCCTGGTTAGGAAGGTTAGATGGGGAAGATCTATGGGATCCACAGGAGAGGGGGATGGGACATGAAAGTTTGATGAAAATGTTCTGCTGCAGAGCTGGAGATCAGACTGGGGTGTTGATAAAGGGGAAAAGAGAGAGAGGAAAAGGTCCACAGAAAACTACCACATTTTCTGGTGCTTGTAATTATAATGGCTGCTTGTATACATATTAGCTATTGATGAACTGAACTCGGGGTTTTAAGAGCAATCATTACAGAAAGTGGTATGCCTGATATTACTTTGAATCCTATTATACTGCCTATGAGTTTGTCTTCAGTCTGCAAGTTATTTTGGAGTTTTGTTTGCCTTTTCTCAATGATCTATAGAGTTTGACTGATCTATAGAGTTTGACATGCCTAATGGGGATGTTAAATCCATTTTGACCTTGTACAAAGTCAGTGCCCAACAATAAAACTGAATTTCTACTTTCAAGTCTAAACTTTTTCACAAGATAGCAAAATACTCTGCAAGTGATAAGCTGAATAAAATGAATGTTATCTACCTATTTTGTTTTACTCTAGATAATTTATCTATTATGATTGCAGAGTTTTCTTGTATTTTCAAAGCCCTTCAGAGAAGCCAGATTGCGACAGGACTAAAATCTCTCTGCATATCAGCAATTTAATCATTTTTTTTAAAAGCTTTGCTTGCATAGTCCTAAATAATTTATTTAAATAATATAATTAAATAAAATATGTAATGTATATAAATATAAAAATAATTTATAAGTACAAATATGCATTATCTTTCCTTTCATTTAGAATTTGCATTTAAGACATTATAAAATAGTTTTATGAAATACATGATAATTTAAAATTTTTTGATTTTTAATAGCTATTGTTGAGATGTGGCAGAAAAAGTAACAACAATGACTGAATTTAAAGGGATGTGTGTGTGTGTGTGTGTGTGTGTGTGTGTGTGTGTGTGTGAGTGCTTGTGTGCATATGTACATGTCTTCCGGCTGCCTGACGTCAGATTTGCTAACTGTAGAATATAATTTGTCTTATTCACCTTTCATTCTGTCTAGAAGGAGACCAGGCTCTGCATGATTGGGCAATGCTATTATCCAACACCTATAAATACATTTCAATATGCTACTCATAACTTGTTTCTAAAGACCACATTAGCAAAAGGCTATGGAAATAAAACGATATGTGAAGTGCTTTACCACTTCACATTTTAATTTTTAAATTGTTAAACATTGCTCATATATTTAGAAGCCGGGATTTATAATTTTGCAGTTAAATTTAGGGCTATATGTGATTTCATTTTTTTTCTTCTTCTTTATTTTGTATTTATAAAAAAAAAACAGTAAAAAGAATTTTTTTTAAAAAAAATGTCGAAGAGTTAACAATAACTATACAGAGGATAATAATCATAAGCATGGCTTATCAAGGGTGGAAATGCAAATAAGATTACAACACATATATTTTCTTTGTGTTCAGCTTTCCCTCTGAATTTTTTTTTCCATCCCTGTATATCCTTATTGAAGGTCTCTTCCCCCTCCCACCACATCTGATCATTTTTCTTCTCTGCAACTCCCCATCCCGTCCCTTGGCAGGGAGCCGACAGTCCTATGGTCACACTGGCCCAACAATGCTTGGATCAGTCTTCACTCCCGGCCAAATCCAGTTTTGTTCCCCCTCCTTCAAGAGTGAGTCAGGTGTTCCTATAGATGGACTGGGGTTTGAAGGGTCAGTCCAGGGTGTTTCTGATCCCAAGCTATTCAGTGGTTGTGGTTTGCTGCTTGGGCATGTTTGGCTTTTTTTTCTTGTTTGTTTGTTTAGAGACCACTAGTGAGTGAGTACATCCCCTGCTTATCTCTCTGAGTTTGTGATACTTCACTC